>JAESUZ010002682.1:530668-648408 GCA_017311185.1 Proteles cristata cristata
TTTTTTTTTAATATTTTTATTTATTTCTAGGAGAGAGAGATAGCGTGAGCAGGGGGGTCAGAAGAGAGAGGGAGACACAGACTCTGAAATAGGCTCCAGGCTCTGAGCTGGCAGTCAGCACAGAGCCCGATGCGGGGCTCGAACCCACGAACCGCAAGATCATGACCTAAGCGAAAGTCGGACGCTTAACCGATTAAGCCACCCAGGCGTCCCAAGATTTCGTTCTTTTTTATTGCCAAGTAACATTCCATTTGTGTATGAGTGTGTGTGTGTGTCTGTGTGTGTGTGTGTGTGTACCACATCTTCTTTATCCATTTATCAGTTGATGGACATTGGGCTCTTTCCATACTTTGGCTATTGTTGATAACGCTACTATAAACATTTGAGTGCACATGTCCCTTGAAATCAGCATTTTTTAAAAATTTTTTTTTATGTTTTTTTATTTATTTCTAGGAGAGAGAGAGAGACAGCGTGAACAGGGGAGGGTCAGAGAGAGGGAGTCACAGACTGAAACAGGCTCCAGGCTCTGAGCTGGCAGGCAGCACAGAGCCCGACGCGGGGCTCGAACCCATGAACTGCGAGATCATGACCTAAGCGAAAGTCGGACGCTTAACCGACTAAGCCACCCAGGCGCCCCGAAATCAGCATTTTTGTATCCTTTGTATAAACTCCTAGTAGTGCAATTGCTGGATCATAGGGTAGTTCTATTTTTAATTTTTTGAGGAACCTCCATACTGTTTTCCAGAGTGGCTGCACCAATTTGCATTCCCATCAACACTGCAAGAGGGTTCCCCTTTCTCCACATCCTCATCAACATCTGTTGTTTCTTGAGTTGTTAATGTTAGCCATTCTGACAGATGTGAGGTGGTATCTCATTGTAGTATTGATTTGTATTTCCCTGATGAGGAGTGATGTTGAGCATTTTTTCATGTGTGAGTTGGCCATCTGGATGTCTTCTTTGGAAAAGTGTCTGTTGTCTTCTTCCTGTTTCTTTTCTGGATTATTTGTTTTTTGTGTGTTGAGTTTTGTTAAGTTTTTTATAAATTTTGGATACTAACCCTTTATCTGATATGTCCTTTGCCAATATCTTCTCCCATTCTGTTGGTTGCTTTTTAGTTTTGCTGATTGTTTCCTTTGCTGTGCAGAAGCTTTTTATCTTGACGTGGTCCCAGTAGTTCATTTTTGCTTTTGTCTCCCTTGCTTCTAGAGACATGTCAAGTAAAAAGTTGCTGCAGCTGAGGTCAAAGAGGTTGCTTCCTGTTTTCTCCTGTAGGATTTTGGTGGTTTTCCTGTCTCACATTTAGGTCTTTCACCCATTTTGAATTTATTTTTGTGTGTGGTGTAAGAAAGTGGTCCAGTTTCATTCTTCTGCGTGTTGCTGCCCAGTTCTCCTGGCACCATTTGCTTAAGAGAATGTCGTTTTTTTCCTGTTGGATGTTCTTTTCTGCTTTGTCGAAGGTTAGTTGGCCATACATTTGTGGGTCCATTTCTGGGTTCTCTATTCTATTCCTCTGGTCTATGTGTCTGTTTTTGTGCCAGTACCATACTATCTTGATGATTACAGCTTTGTAATACAGGTTAAAGTCTGGGATTGTGATGCCACTAGCTTTGGTTATCTTTTTCAACATTACTTTGGCTCTTAGGGGTCTTTTCTGGTTCCATACAAACTTTAGGATTGTTTGTTCTAGCTCTGTGAAGAATGCTGGTGTTATTTTGATTGGGATTGCATTGAATGTGTAGATTACTTTGGGTAGTATTGACATTTTAGCAGTATTTGTTCTTCCAATCCATGAGCATGAAATGTGTTTTCATTTCTTTGTGTCTTCTTCAGTTTCTTTCATAAGCTTTCTATAGTTTTTCGTGTATGGGTCTTTTACCTCTTTGGTTAAGTTTATTCCTAGGTATTTTATAGTTTTTGGTGCTGTTGTAAATGTAATTGACTCCTTGATACTGCTTTCTGTTGCTTCATTATTGGTGTATAGAAATACAGCCAGTTTTTGTACGTTGATTTTTATATCCAATGACTTCACTGAATTCATGTATCAGCTCTAGCAGTTTTTTGGTGGAGTCTTTTGGGTTTTCCGTGTAGAGAGAGTATCATATCATCTGCATAGAGTGAAAGTTTGACTTCTTTTCTGCCAGCTTGGATGCCTTTTATTTCTTTGTGTTGTCTGCTTGCTGAGGCTAGGACTTCTAACACTACGTTGAACAACAGTGGTGAGAGTCGATATCCCTGTCGTGTTCCTGGTCTTAGGGGGAAAGCTCTCAGTTTTTCTCTAAGTTCTTTCTGATTTTTGTTAATGGTACAATCTCGAGAAGTCTTTTAGCCACTTTGAATCTGTTTTTTCATCTATAGAGATTAACATTTACCCTGCCTCTCTCAGAGATGTCACTATGATTAAATAAGATGTTCTGTGAAAGCGAGTTGAAGACTATAAGGCACTGTTTACAGAAGTAAGCTTTTTATTAATTTAAGAAGACTAAAAATTAGAGAATTCATACAGAGACCTTGATACAGTATTAGGCACACTCTGCAATGAAGGGTAGCTGCTAGTATTATTTGTTATTTTTATTGAGAAGACGTCTACTTTTTTGTGTAAAGCTAACCCTGTTTACTGTTTAGGTTATTAAGTAGTTTATGAATATGTTATTAATATCTACTTTGACTTTTTTTTCTCTATTTCAGACTCCTGGGAGAGTTGGCTCTCAAGGTTCTGATTTAGATTCATCAGCTGCTCCTATAAACACAGTGGATGTCAATAATGAAAGCTCTTCAGAGGTATGGAAATAATTTGGCAATAAAATTTGGTATTTTTAAGGGAAAATGAGCAGAGGTTTGAAGTAATGGTCTGTAATTTAAACTTTCATAGAAAGGTCTTATCCTTCTTAGAAACTGGAATATGACTTAAATCACACATAAAAAATACAGTATTTAGTTGTAAGACTAAGAAAGTGTATATTAGAATTGAAAATATTGTTAATTTGTCTTCATTGCTAATGTCATCTGAACTTAAGGAAGGTTTTAACGTTTATAAAAATTACCAATTAATTAGTGTTTATACTGTCATGAACTGCTGAGCTAATGAAAAATTAGATTATCTATAAAGTGCATACATTATTTGCTATCTTTATTTACAACTTTGTAAGAAGTTTTTTATTTCATAGTTTATTAAAAAGTAATGGGGAAAGTAAATAAGTCTAAGAAAGAACTCAATTTTTTTGTCAAGTTAGCCTTAGTAGTTGCTTTATCATTATTATTATTTTTAACAAATAATGTTCGCATATTATAGAAAAAGGAGAAAAAGAAAGAGGAGAATGTAAAAACCACCAATAATATTGTCCTTAAGATATGGACACACTCACTCTGCTCTGACAGTTTTTGTCAGTTGCCCCATTCTGGGCCCAATTGTACTGCCTACATAATCCCTTTTTCTATGCTCCCCTTTCCACACCTCTTCGTTGGTGAGTCTGTTTTCTGTTTTGTGTATTTCTGGGTTTGCCTCTATATCCATTTCGTCTCCCTGTTTTGTCTCTTTCTGGCCATCTGAACCCTGAGAAGATCTAACAAGACCATGAGAGTGAGAAGAAAAGTATCAGTTGAGCTTGCTCAAAGAGCAGGTTTACTTGTTGACCTCAGTCGGATCGGAAAAAAAAAAAAAGTCTCTAGTGGGTAGTGAGCAGTGCCTGGTAATCCTGCTGTATTTTCTTCTTAGGATCATTTTCCTACTCTTTGAGATAGTTTTATTGCCTTCTTTATCCTCAAATCTCTCGTGTGCTACCCTACCCTATCCCATCTTCCCTCAGTCGCCTTCTATATTATAGGAACTATTGGATGAATGTCCTCATTTTGTTACCAAAGCTACATTTAGTAACTTTATTTTCTCTTATTTAGTACGTGGAAAACAGTTCCTTTTCTTATCAAACTTTAATCCGTTCTCTTGTGCTCTGGATTCCGTTCTCTCACATTCTCATTAGTTTTCTCTCCCTCCTGACACTTTAGTTTTTACTTATGTCATGAATTATTCCTGTTGGCATACAAATACTCCTCTAGAGCTCTAGAGGTTCATATGTCCAGTGCTAGGGTACATCCTTGGCAAGGTATACAGTGATCTCTCTCCTCTCTCTCTCTCTCTTCCCCCCCATTCCTCCCTCCCCCTCTCCCTCTCTCTGTCAGTTTCTCTTTTACTTTATTTCCCTTTTACCTTAAGGTTGGCATTGTACTTTGAACAAACCCTAGTTTTTAACTTTGTGCCCTTAGCAGCCATCTATATGGAACTTGAAATATCTCCAGGACCTTAAGGAAACAGTCAAAGGAGCACCTGGGTGGCTCAGTTGGTTAAGCGTCCAACTCTTGATTTTGGTCAAGGTCATGATCTCACGGTTCATGAGACTGAGCCCACATTGGGCTTGGTGCTGACAATGAAGAACCTGTTTGGGATTGTTTCTCCCTTTCTCTCTTCCCCTCCCCTCCTCAAAATAAATAAAAAACTTAAAAAAATAGAAATAAAGCATTACCATACTTTATTTATATCATATTTCTGTCCTATTTTATTTAAGGTAATGTGTAATATTGTCTTTGTATGGGCTATTATAATAAAAGTGCTATAGACTGAGGGGCTAAAACAACAAACATTTATTTCTCAGAGTTCTAGAGGTTGCAAGGTTCATGATCAAGGTAGGTTCTGTGTCTGGGTGGATCTGCTTCCTGGTTTATGGATGGCCATCCTCATATGGCTGAAGGAGCAAGAGAGCTGTCTGAGATCTCTTTCACAGGGCACTAATTACATTCATGAGGGCTCCACCCTCTGACCTAATCACCTCCCTAAAGCCCCACTTCCTAATACCATCACATCGGGGGTTAGCATTTCAATATAATTTCAATATAATTCCAATATGAGGATACATATTCGGTTTATACCAAACATGTAATATGTATAATATATAATGTAATAAGTAATTTTTGGTATCCTTTAGTTGTTATCATCAGGATGGTTGTTCAGAGTATTTAGTATAGTATATTGCCAGAAGCAAATACCTTTGTTCACTCTTTATACCTTTCTAGTCTGGCTTCTATCCTTAGTACCCACTGAACTTACTCACTGATGACCTGCATTCTTCTGGTCCTTTGCCTAGAGAGGGCAGGCTTTTTTTTGGTAAGTGCTCACTGAAGTTTCCAGGTTGCCAGCTTCTCCAGCACCCAGTCTGGAATATGTGATGCGAAGGGAAACCCAGAGTCTTCATCCTGAGATCCTTTGCTGGTCTTCCTTCTCTTCACCTTTCAGAGTTTTCTCTGAAAGGAAAAATCCCCCAAACATTTGAAATGGACAGAGAGAGACAACTGGTGTTATTGAGAAAAATGAAGCAGGGAAGGAAGCACAGAAAGTGTTTTGGGTGATGGCGATGAAGCAGGGAAGGAAGCACAGAAAGTGTTTTGGGTGATGGCGATTTCAATAGGATTGTCAGGGAAGACTTGTCTGAGAAGGACATAGCTGAGGAAGACCTGAAAGAAGTGAGGACATGAGTCATGTGGGTTTCTGGAACAACCATGTTTCGTTCACGTGGAACAAGTAGAAAGTCTCCGAGGCAGGAGCACACTTGGCTTGTTGAAAAAGCAGCAGGGAAACTGGTGTGGCTCCAGCACAGCGAGTGAGGAGACACTAGGGCTGTGAGCTAGTCAGGTCCCCCATATGCAGGGCCTTATTGGCCTGCCGTATAGGCCTTTGTACACACTTTGGTTTTTTACTGCTGAGATGGGAGCCGTTGGAGAGTTCTGACAAGGGAAGTGACAGCATTTATTTGCATTTTTATAGGATGCATTCTCACTGCCGCATGGAAAATAAACTGTTAATGGAGTAAGGATGGAACAGAGAGGCTGTTGGAAGGCTGTTGCAGTGATCCATGTGCAGTGTGGGACTGGCTCAGATCAGGGTGCTAACGGGAGGTCCCGAGGTCCTGATATAGTTTGAAGGTAGTTGTACTAGGATTTTCTGATTATTGCGCGCTAAAATGTAATTATTTTCTTTCATAAGTTTTTCAAGAAGCCTGTAAGCTTCCTGAGAATGGGACTTTGCCTTATTTTATCATTTTGTTCTCAGCACTGTAGAATAATGGCTGGAACACTGTAATCACACTCCATATATACATTTTGAGTGAATGATTGAATGATTGTACGTGGAAACTTACAGTGAAGAAACTAGTAAAGTGAAAGGCAGAACAAAGCTATCATGGGAAAAAGATGCAAATGATGCATTCTTTTAAGGAATTACTATTCTGCAGTTCCAGCGCTTTGGACTGTGGTTGCCTAGAAGACAACTCTTTCATCAGTAAATAGAGAAAACAACAAAGAAAGAATTCATGTTCCTCACTTTCATCCCCTGGCTAATCTCCTTCAAAGGTTGTTAACAAGAAGAGTTAATGACATTAATGATTGCTAACATTTAGCAAATGTTTCTTTTGTATCAGATTCTATGATAAGCACTTTTCATGTATTATTTAATTTTCACGAGACCCCCCCCATATGAAGTAGGTGTTATTGTTACCCCATTTCACAGATGAGGAAATTGAAGGTCATGTAATTTACTACTAGTGGTGTGAATCCAGGATTTGAAGTCTAGTTCTTAACTGCTACTCTGCCTTGCCTCCTAGTTTGGGACCTTACTTAAAGTCATCCTCTCCTTTGTTATTATCCTTAGTGACATCAGTGACTCAAGGAACATCCTAGTCTCCCAGTTCTTAATGTTTTTGATGCCAATGATCTTTGTTAATTCTTTTCTAGCTACTCAAGTTCATGGCAGTACCTTCCATCTTATACAGCAGAATGGTTTCACCTGAGATGTCAAAACTGTATCTTTCCATTCTTACCACAACTACCTGTCTTCTCAAAAACTTTCTCATATTCTTACTACTACTTTAGCCTTGCTGAATATTTCAGGTTTTTAATTCTTATCTTCTACTCTTTCAACCTTTCCTGGCTTCATTTCCTTTCCTCTCGAGCCATACATCTAATGACAGAGTCTTTATTGAACAATGCCTGAGGACTACACTAAGCATTTATGTATTTCATGATAACTCGAAAGGAATAGGTGCTAACATTAACCCCATTTTATAAATGAGGAAATTGACATTTAGCTAAGTAAAGTAACTTCTTTAAGGTCATGTAGTCAGCATTGGTTGAATCTCAAATCCACATTATTTTTGACACAAAAACTCATGGTATTTATAACCTGTTGTCCTTCATTACTGTCTCCATTTTATTCACTTTGACACTTTTGGTTCCTCTGTTCTCTTATCCCTCCACTTGCCTATCTGACAAAACATTAAACCGTAGATCAGTGTAATGGCCCACATTTTAAGATACAGATATTGTTAGGAACAGGGAATTTGGGGATTGATTTAAAATGATTTTATTTGGTTCATAAAGTTAGAAGGAAGAGTCCCCTACTGGGAATTATGGCAAAATGGGGTCTTAAGTCAGTGGATTATGGTAAAGAATAAAAATTGCTTTCATTGTAAGGACTTTTTTTTGTTGAGAATATGATGTCACATAAAGCTATTTGTTATAATTGCCAGTCATTTTTTGATCTAAAATAAAAGCTAACTTGCCAATAATGGCTCTTAGATAAGTAAGGACAAACTATCATAAACAAAAAGTAATAATATTCCAACTAAAGCAACTGGTAACTGTAATAAAATTGAACTAATGGGAGTTTCCAGCATAAGGATGGGAGGGAGCTACTTTTAGACATCCTCCTTTGGATAGAGCTTTCACTTTTTGTATATAGTTACTACTTGAAAATTTCCCTTATGTATACTAAAAAGATATACTAATTATTTTCCTATTTGTCTATTTTCATTGCCTATGTTTTGTTTTGTAAATAACTTTTTATGTATATCCTCCTAAAAGTTGTTATTTCACAGGGTTTCATCTGTCCGTTATGTATGAAAAGATGTGTAACTGCTAGTGATTTGTCGGAGCATTACCAGCAAGCGCACGTTGAAAATGACACAAGAGCACAAGAGCTTCTTAATGACTCCAGTGTTATTGTGGGTCCTGTATATTTTGCTTTAGTAGCTTGGTTATGGGTTGCTCAGAATAGCTTTGTTTCTCCTTGCCTTGGTGTTGCTCAACTTCTTCTGCTACAAAGGGAATATGGATTGTTTTAATTATGCATGCTTAAAAACAGGTTCAATAAGGAAAGCAGGCTCTTGGGAAGTTGGGTCCATTGCTCTTACTGTTTGCAGCTGTCTTTTTTCTGAATCTGTAAACAAATATAAAAGTTTAATATTTTTGCATAGATTTTGCTGTGAAATTTGAAATAGAAAGCGAATGATATTTGATTTCAACATTTGTAAGTTATGTCTTTATTATTTAATGTTTTATTAATGAACATTTAAAATTGCCTTGGATTAAAATGCTTTATATTCTTATATAGAAAGAGAACTTTGCATATTAATTGTTGGTATCTTTATTTGAGAAAGTATCCAGTATTACAACCTGGATCTACCATTGTTTCAGTCTTCGTTTTGACTCCCTAAACTTGAGGAAGGGGATGGAATGGCACATACTCATCATTAACAGTGGGTCATCCAAATGCTTCTCTGTAGTGTGTGGGATGGTACATATGTAAGGCTGAGGTTGGAATCCCGTGAGAGGAAGTATTGCCCATTTGCAGGCTAGAAAAAGGTTCTTAGATGATCTTGAAATAAATCTTTCCTTTGAAAATCACTGCAATATTCTAAAAACAGAGACATAGCTTCTTTTCTGATTCTTTTGCAAATCTCACAAAAGAATGACACTTCTTGTACCCAGAAAGACAAAAGGAAAAAAAAAAAACATTTGTTTTTCTGTCTGGCAATTATATATTTAAGAAAAGGATTTCACCAAACATTCACTTATTTAGCATATTTGTAGTGTACTTCTTATGCATCACATATTTTGGTAAGTAAAGGATATAAAAAAAGATAGGATTTTTATCCCAGGAAATTTCTGTGATAAATATTATTTGTAAAAAGAATGCGGTGGTGATTCAACTTGAGGAGAACCCCAGGAAAGCTTTGCTGGGGGAACAGTTAAACCAGATATTTTCTAGGGCAGTGGGGAGGATGGGTGCAATATAGGAAGACACCAGCCAGTGAAACTAGCTAACTGGTGCCAAGGCAAAAGAGAGACCTAGAAGATTCTTGGAGCTCTCCTTAGCATTTTACCGCTTGTCTTCCTTTCATAACTTTTGTGCCAACTTTTCTTCTTTATGGGTTAGCCAAAATCAAAAGTGACAATATCACCTACTTATCACTTAAATAAGAACTTTATTTTTAACTGAAAGAGCACTTGGTTTAAGAGGGGTACCATAAGTATCAAGTTAAGGTTAAGGTCTCCCATGTAGTGTATCTGAGAAAGGATTAGAGATGGCTGAAATCTAAGAGTAATCTTAAATTGTGTGTGTGTGTGTGTGTGTTTAGAAGTTGGTGAGAAGTTTGGAATAATTCAAGGAAATAAAAATAGCTGGCTGTTTTTGGTGTTTTACTGTTTAGTAACAGCATTTTTGTGGACGCTATTGATCTATTTAACCACAGCCCCCTTGGAGGTGGTTGTGAAAAAATAAATAGAGAAGCAGTCTCTTAATATCCACACTTAGTATTACAAAGTCCATGAACTAAAGATCACGCACTGTGTTCAGGGGACATCCCTCAGATATTCACTCTGAGCTTACATTACTTTTATTTTAAATGAGTGATGTGGTTTTAATAAGCTTTTTTCTTTGTCCTTCCCATCAAGATCAGGCTAGCATATGAAAGCTATTTTTGAAACATTTTTGCCTGTGTTTTTTTTTTAAGTTTATTTATTTATTCTGAGAGAGATAGAGAGCCTGCAAGTGGGGTAGGGAGAGAGAGAATTCCAACCAGGCTTGGCACCATCAGTGAGCGGCCCAACACAGGGCTCAAACTCACAAACTGTGAGATCATGACCTGATCATGACCGAGACCAAGAGTTGTATGCTTAACCGACTGAGCCACCCAGGTGCCCCAGCATGTGAATAATTTTAAGAAATGATTGTGGAAAGACAAAGCAGTATAGGAAAAAACTATAAAATGTGGGTCCAAAAATTAAAGAGGTCAGAATTAATAGAGTAAAAGTCACCTATTCAGTGATAAATATTTTTGCAACTAAGATACCAAACAACAGTTTAATATCATCTGTTTAAAAAGGTGAGAAAGTATATGTATTTTAGAAAGATTTATTTTTATTAGAAATGTCCCAAAATTAAAGTGTTATTTAAGCATGGAAAATTCACTTACGTGAATCATATGGAAAATTCACTTAGGTGGATTATTTCTATAATTAAATATATATTACTGTATTTCTAAAATTTCTCTTTAGGGATGAATCAGTTCTTTCTAAATATTAACCTGGTAATATTTAGAAGCTTTAGAGAAGGTATGGCATACCTTAATGTGATCATTAGCTTTCTTGAATCCTTAGATATCTAGAGCCAAAATCTGGAAATAGAGACAATAGTCAAAAAGCCAAAATTGTAAAGATTAAATGGCATAATTGGTATGTGGATTCTCTGGGGAACATTCTGTTTATTTGCCTTCTAGATACTAGTAGAAGCTGACATGCAAAAGAGAAATGACAGCTAAATAGTATAGTTGTTGCACTAAAGGCATGTTAACTATTGTGGTACAGCAGTTACCGGGCAGAAGTTATGCTAAATTAGGTATAAAGTGGAGCTGTTATAAAACATGATGGTAGATAATAGATGGTTATGAAGAAAGAGCATAACATCAGCTAGGTTAACACTTAGGCTGGGAACATTCATTCACTCAAAAGACAGTGCTTTGTATCAAATACCTCTGGAGCCTAATGGCATCATTCAGATGTACAAAAGGTACATCCTGAGTACTTAGTGCTACTACCTTTGCTCATTTAAGAGTTTCATAGGCGATCAATGCATTCACTCACCTGTTGTACCCCTGCCCTTAGCTCTGCTTCTGTGATCAGAACATACCTCTGCTTTCTAAATGCAGCATGTCTTTGTTTCAAACCTCTTTCCACACCTTTGTTAGAATGCCTTTATTTCTGACAGTAACTCCTACTCATTATTCAGTACGTAATTCTAGTGTCCAGTATATATACACATATATGAAATATATATAAGTCTGTGTATTTTTTGTAAAGTATTAACTCCTGTAACAGGCGGAGCTGGATTCCTCTTTTCCTGTGTTCCTGTAGTTCTTTATATATCCTTGTGTTATACCATTGTCTGGTAATGCTTGTCTACATATCGGTAGCCCCAGTACTCAGTGACCCTTGATTCTGCTACATAATGTCCATAACTGGGAAGTGAGCATATGCTATTTGTGTAGCACCCCGTGAAGGAGAAGTTTTTGTTTGCTTTTTAGTTTTTACTTGTTCAGAGTACTTATTACTTCGCTCAGTCTACTCCTTGGAAGGTTTTATAATCTGTAAGCTATTAAAGCTCTTCTTTTTGCCAAATTCTGCCCTGCCAGGTTCATTAGTGTTTTTGTTTTTTATTTTCATCTATTTTTTAAGGAGGCTCCATGCTCAGTGTGAGGTATGAGCTCAAGACCCTGAGATCAAGAGTCTTATGCTCTAACAACTGAGTCAGCCATTTTATTTTATTCATATTAAATAAATTTATAATGTAGAAATTATAGAGTATGTTCAAAAATCCTACACTAGCCATTAGGGAAATATGAATCAAAAGCTCCAGTGTATTGTGTATTATAGTGAATGTAGAAATTTGACAATGTACTAAGGGTAGTGATGGAGGGAAAATCAGTATATGCAAAGGCCCAGAAATATAGGGTACCATGGTGGGTTTGGGGAGTGTAGGTAAGTCAGAATAGTTGAAGGTGTCAGTATAGTTGTGGAGAGTGGGAGGTGTCCAGGCATCAGAGTGAATTGGTCATGGAGGAAATATTCATGTAGGACCTTGTATGCCACCGTATAATCCTGAGAATCTTTGTAAGTGTTTGATATTTTATGGGACTATTAATTTTAGGCTTTTTCAGTGTTCATCTTAGGTCAGCAAAGAATTTACTGACTAGAATACTTCTCAACCATTGTAGATACTCTGTGGTAATTATGAGTTATTTAGTACATTACCTTTTCCTTCAGTGATCAGAATGCTTTATGTTCTTAATTTTTTGGTTCTTATTCCTAGGAGGTAGATTGGAGCAGCTGTTATTTTACTAAGAGGATATCTAGAGTGAGGGGTGGGAGATATGATGGCAGACCTTCCCAATTCGTCTTCTAGGTTAGAACTCACTTCTCAAATTAGAATTCTGTACTCTGGCCATCAATGTACTCACCTAAAAGATAGTTGTAAGGGTTTTCTTTATATTTTGTAAACTTCAGTCAGAATAGACAGTGATGTACCTTTGCACAATACCCAGGTTTGGGCCTAACATCGTAAGTTACAATTTACTAAGGGCACCATTGGTGTAAGATATTTGACTGTATTTCATAACATACAAATTGCTATTTTACAGTATTGAACACAACTTTGTAATGCTTTCTTCCCTCTTTCTATAGGGTTTCATATGTCCTCAGTGTATGAAATCCCTTGGATCTGCTGATGAACTTTTCAAACACTATGAGGTAGTTCATGATGCTGGTAATGATTCAAGTCATGGAGGAGAGGCCCTTGCCCTGAAGCGGTACAGTACAGTTGCTTTGAAGTATTATGCTGTTATGAATGCATGTGATACTACCTCTTTCCTGTGTTAGGGCCTCGAGTAGTGTGTTCACCATTCTTTGTCAGAGTGACTGTGAGGTGAGGAGAATGGAATGTGAGAAGTTTGACAGGACTCAAGGAACAGAAAGAAGCCAGTGCTGTTTGAGCTGAGTGAATGAGCTGGAGAGTGTTAAGGCAGGGATAGAGTGTTTAGATTGGATAGTCCTTACTAATGAGTTTAGACTCTATGCTAAGTGCAACAGGAAGCTATTGATACTTACTGTTGGTAAATTAATGAGAGATATTTTGTTTCTGCCTCAGGCACTTGATGATTATATCATTTCTGTGATAGAGTGTTTTTCCGTTTATGAATGATGAGCTTTCAGAATAAAATTATTTTTCTAAGGGTTTTATATATGTATACCACTATACATAAAATTGTAAATAGTTTTTTTCTTTTAAGAATTGAGAAAACTAGAAATTAATGTGTAGTCACTAGCCATGATTAATTAAGAGACCAGGTTGTTAGAGAACATTAACTATTAATTCCTTTTTTCCCCCCAATATATGTTCAGAGATGATTTAACACTACTTAGACAAGAGGTCCAAGACCTTCAGGCTTCACTTAAGGTAAGAATAGAAATGATTACATTTGTGTATTTTCAGTGTTTCAGATGATAAATCTTTTGAAATTCACTAATTAAAAATCCTTTTTTCCCCCCTTAGGAAGAAAAATGGTACTCAGAAGAATTAAAGAAAGAATTGGAAAAATTTCAAGGGCTTCAGCAACAAGTAAATGCTTTTAAATACTTGAAATGTGTTCATTAGATGTTTATTTTCATTGTTGAAAATAAGCATTTTGTAAGCAAGTGGCTTGATATAAATAATTTCCTAATGAATTTATCTGTATTTAATAGCCTATAGTATATGTCCTTTGTAATTCCAATGAATGCAAATATATTGGAAGCTAAGATGTGATTTCTTAAAGGTCCTCCATTACGAATCAGTTACCTGTGGTTTTTGTTTTTTTTAATACCAGGCTGCATTATTCTAATTTCTGAAAATATACCTAAATGGTTAAAAAAATAATACGATCAGACAATAGTGAAATTCTTCAGAGCATTTGTGTTGTGACAAATTGGAGATCACTAAATTGTCTATTAGTAGGGAAAGAACTAATTTTTTTTAAATTTTTAAATGTTTTTTTAATTTATTTCTGAGAGAGAGAGAGAGAGAGAGAGAGAGAGAGAGAGAGAGAGAGAGACAGCGTGAGCAGGGGAGGGTCAGAGAGAGAAGGAAATACAGAATCTGAAGCAGGCTCC
Source organism: Proteles cristata cristata (assembly GCA_017311185.1). Lineage (NCBI taxonomy): Eukaryota > Metazoa > Chordata > Mammalia > Carnivora > Hyaenidae > Proteles > Proteles cristata. The sequence goes on from JAESUZ010002682.1 coordinate 544,692, forward strand.
AGGCTCTGAGCTAGCCATCAGCACAGAGCCCGACATGGGGCTCAAACCCATGAACTGTGTGATCATAACCTGAACCGAAGTGGGAGGCTTAATCGACTGAGCCACCCGGGAACCCTGGGAAAGAATTATTATTAACTGTTTATTGTTTATATTCTTTTTTAAAAAACATATTTTAAGTTTATTTATTTTTGAGGGAGGGAGGAAGGAGGAGAGAGAAAAAGAGAGAGAAAGGTAGGAGAGGGGGAGAGAGAGAATCCCAAGCAGGCCTTGCACTGCCAGCATGGAGCCTGACATGGGCTTGATCTCACCAATTGTGAGATCATGACCTGAGCCGAAATCAAGAGTCAGTTGCTCAACTGATTGAGCCACCCAGGCACCCCTGTTTATATTAGTGAAGATTGTGTGAAAATATGGGGGAATGGTTGTATTAAAAATTTTGTATTTTTGAAACAGTGTTAGGTTTTAAAAAACAGAATAAAGGTATTTATGTATATGTGTGTGTACATACACACACAGCTTTACATAAAAATAATACACAGAAAAAACCAAAATCATTGGTAACAAAAGTGGTTACTTTGGGTGAGATTCTGTTGATATATAAGATCATGTATTTTCTAAATAAATGTCTTAACCAGTTATGATTTTTATATTAAAATTATATTGGTTTTTGTACTACAATTACATGAAGGATTATAGAGTATTGAAATTTACTAAATATAGTTTTCATTTGTAAGAATGAAGTGGATAACCTTCAACAATAGTTCTAATATTTTTATGAAGTAATTAGTGATCCTTTTGCCTGTTCTCTTCGCATATTGTGACTCTCAGTCTGTCTTTTGCCTTTTTGTTTTTTTCTCTAAAAATTGTCATTTAGACTAGAAAAAAAGATCCCAAATAAGTAGATAACAAGATATTATTAGTCTTATTACTGCTCTTATTACTACTATTATTACTAGCTTCTGTATTTGAGGTGTGAAAGAGGTTTTTAGTAATCTAAAAAGTACTTAAAGATTATTTACTCCTGTTTTTCATAGATGCCATTAACAAACAATCAAACATGTGCTGTATTATATTTCCGTACTTGAAATCAGAGGAACCTGTTTACTACATTTGAGATGACTCTTTCACATTTAATAAATCAAATTCTCCACAGTGCAAGCTGAAATTGCCTTGGTAGCAAATTTACCTTTGGAGGAAATGTATTTAAAATATTGATGAATATTAGCAACCAGTATGTCTAAATCTAATGAGTCAGATACACTATGAGTTGCCTTATTAAGCTCTTGAAGATATGTATAATTCTTCAGAATGTGGAAATAATGATGAGGCAGTGTAGTATTTTATTCCTAATGCACATAGTAAATTAAACCTTATGGAATGTATTCTTTATTTCTGCTTTTTTAAAAGATGATTTATAACCATGAATCAAAAATTTGTGCTTTTAATGCCAGAATTTATAGTAGTGATAGTTCATGGCATATTTTCACTTATGCAGATTTTTACAAATTATAGTATTGAATCTTATCTGCTGACTTAAGTATTGGTTTAGAATCTATATGTATAATTATAATAATTTATATTATTTTAAAATCTTTACTGAATTTATAGAATTTAAGATGATATCTATTGCAAGACTCAGAGTACTTTAATATAAACATTTAAAAAATTCTTAGAACCAGTGACTGCAGCTAGATCATTGTGCCAGTCTGCCTAATGGTACTTTAGAAATCTGGAAGATTATGCACAGGCCAAAATTCAGAATCTTGCAACTTACCTGATGGAATGTGGCTTGGAGAGATTTTTTTCACTTTGGCAATTATAATAGTACTGTCTCTTCCTTTTAATGTGTTTGTTTATGTCTTATTTCCATTGAGGAGTCTAAACCTGATGGATTGGTGGCTGATTCATCAGCAGGTAACTTTACTTAAAGTAGATATTTCCTCATTTTTCTTTTTCTTCTTTTTTAAGTGTTTATTTTTGAGAGAGTGAGCGCCAGTAGGGGAGGGGCAGAGAGAGAGGGAGACAGAGAATCCCAAGCAGGCTCTGCATGGTCCGTGCAGCAGTGCAGAGCAGATCCCGTGGCTCGAACTCACGAAGCTGTGAGATCATGACCTGAGCTCATATCAAGAGCTAGAAGCTTAACCGTTGGAGCCACCCAGGCGCCCCTACATTCTTTTCACTGTTTACTTTTTTTTTCCTCTGATGCCTACATGAATTTGTATTGTGATTGTAATTTCTGGCGCTAAAACAGTGAAGATAATAGTCATATTTTAGGTTTAGAATATTATATGTGTATTATATGTGAACCTCATAATTTAATCAGTTGACAAAAATCTTCGTGTTTTCTTTGCTCATTATATTCTGAAGTTATAAATAAACTTCTGAAGTGTTACATTAGTACAGGTTAGTGAAAAGTTAAATCTGTTTTGAAGAGTGTTGTACTCTTTTTCTCTTGAAATAAAATGATGAAACTTCCATTTTTGTAATTGATTTTGGAGGAATGCTCAATGAATAATCAAATTTATATTTTGAGGTTAACTGTTGTATTTACTTTCCCTCTGAAATCTCTTCCTCTTTTTTTTCAGCTATTTTTTTTTTTTTAATATTTTATTTATTTCCAGGAGAGAGAGAGACAGCATGAGCAGGGGAGGGTCAGAGAGAGAGGGAGTGACAGACTTTGAAACAGGCTCCAGGCTCTGAGCTGGCAGTCAGCACAGAGCCCGACGCGGGGCTCGAACCCACAAACCGCGAGGTCATGACCTGAGCGAAAGTCGGACTCTTAACCGACTAAGCCACCCGGGCGCCCCATCTTCCTCTTTTTTTTGAAAGCTCTTTATGGGAATGGAGTATTAGGAGTTGACTGCATATTTTAATTGATTATTTAAGACTTGGATTGTTCTTAAACCATTTTTTAATTTTTAATTTTTAATTTTTAAAAAATATTTATTTTTGAGAGAGAGAGAGAGAGGCAGCATGAGCAGGGGAGGGTCAGAGAGAGAGGGAGATACATAATCCGAAGCAGTTTCCAGGCTCCAAACTGTCAACACAGAACCTACTCAGGGCTCGAACTCACAAACCGTGAGATCATGACCTGAGTTAGATGCTTAGCCAACTGAGCCACCCGGTGCCCTGTTCTTAACCCATTTCTAATTTTATTTCTCAATACAATAAATTTTATTTAGAGAGCCAGAATATATTCCTGTTTGATCAGTTGATGGTTATGGGAAAATAACTGAAATGGAAAACCAAAATAATCTTGGGACAAATATTTACAGATTATTTGGGCATGATGCTAAATATTCCTTGAATTTTTTTTTATGTTTATAAATTATGACTTGTGCCTTAAATGAATCAGATATGCTTAATTCTTGAAATGTGAAGATTTCTCTATTTATAACTGGATGATAGACTTACATTGATTCCCTTTTTTGTTTTTGCTTTTCATGTTGATTATATAACAATGATTAGGATATATGTAATAACAATTTAGGAAATGTAATTAGCATTAGTTATGTATTTAAATAGCTATGATACATTTTTATAGAACTGCAGTCTTTGGAACAGCAATTAGAAGAAGCCCAAACAGAAAATTTTAATATTAAGCAAATGAAAGACTTATTTGAACAGAAAGCAGCCCAACTTGCCACTGAGATTGCAGGTAAATTGAATCAGATCTTTTTAGGTAATAAGTCAGTCTCATTACCTTTTTGCCATTGTATTCTAGAAATAAGGCATTGTATTTTAGTGTGATAAAACATTTGTTACAGACTCTGGTAGTGATTCCTGGAATTTAATAATAGAGTTGCTTTATAACTTATTTTGTTTGTCCTCTCACCTCCTCCTTTCAGAGGACTGATTTTCTCTGTAGAATTTTTCTTGTACGTTAGTGAAGGTGAATTTCCTTTGGGATATGCTTAAAGATTAACAGGCAACATTTTGAAGAAATTAAATAATATAGTATAGATTTAACATTTGGTTATGCTATTAATTACTTGTTTTTTAATTATATGCTTTTAGGTTAAAGTATTATACATGATTAAGTATACATTAAAATGCTAATTAGTGACAGTGCTGTATGGAATTTATTTAGACAATAACATTTGATTATTTTAAGTTCATCATTTAATGTAACCAGAACTAAAAGTTTATTGTATATATTTATGGTTATCTAAGGAATACGAATTTGAATTAATGATATGTAGATATGTGTTGTAATATATAAGAATTCATAAAACTGCCGTTTCCTAGAGTTAATGTCATGAAACTAATATTTATATAACTATCTTTAATTAGATATAAAGTCAAAATATGATGAAGAAAGAAGTCTTCGAGAAGCTGCTGAACAAAAAGTGACATATCTGACAGAAGAATTAAACAAAGAAACAACTATAATTCAAGATCTGAAGACTGAACTGGTAATTTAGAAACCATTTATTAGAATGTACTTTTATAATTTTCAAAATGGAAAATGAAATGTATACTATGAAAAAATTTTTAAAGTATTGTTTGAGTAAAATGAAGGAAATAATCCCTGTAGTTCTCTCCTCTGCACATATATCATATGATCTTTTTAATAAAAATGGAAGCTATGACACAACATTTATTACTTTAACATTTTTATTGTTTCTATCTTAATATCATCTGTCTTTTTACTAGTTTCCTTCTTTGCATCTCTGTTCCTGACCTTTCCCTGCCCTTTAGTTTTACAAATCCACCTACTTTTAGGATACTTCTGATTGCATTTCTAGCTTCATTTCAAATTCAACAAGTGTAACATCAAGTCATCATATTTCCTCCCCACCTGTTTCTGTCATTGGTACTATACATCTTCAGTGCTCTCCTAAGGTGTAACATCTTTGGATTGGCCCTTCGGCTCCTTTATTTATTTTTTATTTATTTACTTATTTATTTATGTTTATTTATTTTGAGAAAGAGAGAGAGAGAGCAAACATCAACAGGGGAGGGGCAGAGAGAGAGAGGGAGAGAGAGAATCCCAGACAGGCTCTGTGCTTTCAGCAAGGAGCCCAGCACAGGGCTCAATCCCATGAACCATGAGATCATGATCTGAACTGAAACCAAAAGTTGGACACTCAACTGACTGAGCCACCCAGGTGCCCCTCTGCTTTTATTTAGCACTCAATAAGTATATGAATAAAATCAACCATATCCAACTTGCAACAAACCCTAATTTTGCTTACATCTGCTCCCTTATTTTTATTACCAGTTTCCTAGGATAGAAGCATTTATGCTTCAAAATGTGGCATTTAAGTGATTGTTATAACCAGTGAGTGTAGTTTGTGAAGGAAAAGAAAGAAAGCAAACAAAACATTAAGGATAATTGTGAATTTGCTCTTTTTCACATTGTGATGATACTCTTAAATATGACAGAGATTGGGAAGAGGAGAGGCTTATTGGAGAAAAGATATCAGTGGTCAATGTTTGCAATCTAACAATTGATATTAAAGAGTATTTTCACTTTGATTTCTTTGTAGTAAAACCATATAAAAGTGGTGTTATTTAGGTTTTTGCTATAATTTTTAATGAAAATACTTCACAGCTTCAGAGACCTGGTATAGAAGATGTTGCTGTGCTAAAGAAAGAATTGGTTCAAGTTCAAACACTAATGGACAACATGACATTGGAGCGTGAAAAAGAATCCGAAAAACTCAAAGATGAGTGCAAAAAGTTACAAGCAGAATATGCTAACTCAGAGGTAAGTTCAGTGTGCTTAAATGTGATTGTTGTTAATTTGTTTAGTGTATACCATTGAGTGAAGCCACATTTGAAATTTTTCCAAGTGATCTATCAAAACAGTATTTGACTTTCATTTGCTCTGAGTGATATTTGTATAGGGTCAGTACAGTCTGAGAGACAATATTTACCTTTGCTTTATAAAGCTAGACATTTAGAGAAGAATGTATAACAGAATATTGTTTTGTTTAATAAATGATATATATTGTGGAGAGCTGATATTTAAAGTTAAATTTGATCCAAGCTAGTCAATAAGTGGTAATTGAGTTTATCTCAGTTTGATGTAGGGGTAAAGGAAGTATGACGTTATTTTTTTTTACAATTGTATTATCAATGTTGTTTAGAAAAAGTATTTAGGAAAACATTTTCTAGTAGGCTTGTTTTTCACTTATCAGTTATTGAATTATGTTGTTGAAAGAAATGTTACAAATCAACTAGACTCACCTTTCATCCTGGACTCTCTGGTAAGTGATCCCCAACCCTTGCTAGGTGGTGCAGGAGGTGCTTATTTATAAGCTTATTTATAAGCTGACTTATTTGTAAGTCAGCTGTTCCATTGAATTGACATTTGTTTTCCTAGAATTTTCATGCACTCGTTCCAGTTCTTCTTAGGAATTACACAGAATAAATTGTTCCTTTTTTCCACATGAGCTATTCAAAGACTGTTCATATTTACTCTGAGTTCTTTCTTTTTCAGGACAAACATTTTCAGTTCATTCTGCCATTTGTCACACGACTTGACTTTGGCCCGTACATCCTTGTTATAGTTATGTTAGTATATAACAAGCTCTAGGATTTTTAATAAATATATTTGCTTAAAAATGTAGCCTTTGTCTTTTTTACTGTATTATAGAGGATATTTTGTTAACAGTTAACAAACATTAATAGGTATTTGTAGTTCTTAAGCTCCCTTATGGGGCATGGACCTCTGCTTTTCATATTTTCAGTTTAAAAGGTTGTTATAGTAACACTTCAGTTTGCATTTCTTCCTTAGAGTTTTTAAGCTGGTGATCTAAAAGCTACTCTATTCATAATTAGTAACATAATGAGCTATGGAGTATGAATATTATAGATAACCATGTCACCCTTTATTTTACTTCCTCCTGTATCTTTTCAGTGAAGCTTTGTAGGTACAACATGCATAGGCATGTGAAGCTTTATGATGCTCACTTAACACTTTAGACTTTAAAGTTTATGAACTTCAGGTACAGATTTCCCAAAAGGAATCTTTGTAGCCCAATGATACATGACCCCACAGTTTTTCAAACAATTTCAGGGAGTTCATGAATTTATTGAAGGCATTTAAAAGCTTCCAATGTGTAATCAAGGAGATGCTGATTCAAAGAAGTCGTGTGAGGAAAAGTCCCATTGAGATAATGTGAAGGTAGAAATACTTGAATCTGAGTGAATCGAGTCATTTATTTCAGTGTTTCAGTAGGAATTACTTTTAAAGTGTAATCCTTTCTGGACGTTTCCTACTGAGAATTGTAGAGTTATACATATACTTGTTATACAAATAGAATTTGAACAGGAAGAAGAAATTTATATATTTACTTGCATTTTGGGAAGAATATATGTGGGGAAATATTTCTGAGTAATATTTAAGAATTACTTTAATATGAAGGATTTTTGTAAATTTGCGTTTTTATTCATGTAGATTGAATTATATATTACGAGAAGAAGTCATTTAAGATGAAAAAGTATAACTGGAGTTATAAGATTTGGGGGGAAAAGGATTCAGTGACTTCCCTGCACTGTCTTCCTATCAATAAGAGTAACTGTGGGAAACAGTGATTTTTTTTTCTCTCAAAAAGATGTTTCTGGAAAAGAAGAAAAATGGCGTAGAAATTCATTCTTCACATCTTAACTTTTACATTTTCATAATGTTTTAATTTTTTAAGTGTTTTAAAGTCGATTTTAAAATAAAGAGATTTATTCTTGCTGAATAGGGACTTAACGTTTCATCATAATTTTAGTAAAACAAGGGTAATAATTACTTTCCAATAGTAATACTTAACTAATTGGTATGTAATGATTGAGACTTCAGATTATGTTGAACAAGTTTAGGAAGTGGTAGCATAAGAGTCAGAGTAATATGATTATTGGAAACAAACTCTTACTTTTTGAGCAACACTAAGTTTTGGATAACATGCCAGGTACTTTAAATATATGGTCTCATTTGTTTCTTTTAACTCTGTAAGTTAAGTATTAAGTTTGTTTTATATTTAAGGAATCTGAAGCTCAGTGAAGTTAAATAACTTGTTTAAGTTCATGTACCTCATGTAAGGAAGCTAGGATTGGATCCCAAGTCTCCTCCAAAGCCTAAAGTCTTTCTATACCATGTTCACTTCCATTTTGGGTGGTCTGATAATTGCCTTATAAGTATATTTGTGCTATTAATTTTGACCTAATACTTAATGTTATTACTTTTATATTTTGCCATGTTATATGTTGTAATACTTATATTGAGTACAAGTTAAATTACTTTTGAGTTGTTTCACACCATTCTTATATTAAAACAATTAATGTCAAGATATTCCATCTCATGTATTTATAACACCATTTGTTTTTAGCTTGTGCTTTTTAAATATATGGCATGTATTTTATTAATTTATTAAAATTAAGTCCTGTTCTTAAATTTGTTTGTGAATTATAGCACCTCATGAAAAAATTTATTTATATATTTCTACTTTACTGAACCTAAATATTGGTATCTGAAACAAAATACACAAACAGGAATTAAAGGAGCTAAAAATGTAATGATTTGGGATTTCTAATTGAGGCTAAAGACATATGATGTGTAATACACATTGTTCAGTATGTCCTTATGTTCTATTACTTTCATTCATATATACCTATGAATTTATTGACAGGGTTTGTGTTGTTTGTTTTTGGTTTAGATATTTATACTCGATCTTAACCAAAAGGCTGAGAAGCGATAGGTTTAGATATTTTAGAAGACATAGAAAAATAATTCATTCTAAAGCACTTAAAAGTAATTTATACATAGTTATGTGATAGATCAGAAATTGAGGATTTAAGGGTTAAAATAAGTATTATTTTTAAAAATTTTCATTATTAAAAATATCAAAGCTATAATCAGCTTACATTTGGTGTGGTCTTGAATGTAGGTTTTTTAAGAATTTTATTTGTATTCCAAATAAACTCATTTTAAACTCCTTTTAAAAGCTAATATTTATAAAGATATGGAATAAAAATGATTATAGTCATGCATAGTTATTAAAGAGAATACTTAAATATCTTTTGAAAGTGTACTAAGAGATCAGAATTAGCTGTATGTTTGGACATTTTTATTATGTGTTCAGTGTGTATTTTTGTATTTTTGTTAGTCTCGTCTTCCACGATTCATCCATCATTTTATTATTTTTTTTTCTGCTTTCTAATGGAGATGCTTAAACTTGAGGTAATGTGTTTTTGGAAGGCTTTTTAATATTAGTAATACCTTTAATACAGCACCTTCTATTGTCAGATGGCAATTTTGTGTTTTAAGGCAATCTCAGAACTTCAAAGATATGCTCATTTTTGTTAATCATGTAAATTTTCAACCATCTCTAAATGATTGAAATAGTAGTAGAATATTAGGACAACAATTATAATTCTAAAGCACTAGCAGGATATTTGCTCAAAATATCTCTAATTAGTTTTTAATTTAAAACTTTTTAGTAAAAATCCAACATTGAATTTGTAACATGGCTTCAACATGGAGGCTGTTTTATCGGGTCTCATATGCTGGGAACAAATATCTAGTAACTCCTTGGAGACAAATCACTCATTCCTTTAGAGAATAGTTTCTGAATGCATAGGGTCAGCAGCTATTTTAGGTGTGGGGAATACAACAGTGAATAAGACAGAGTGCCTGCTCTCATAAAGCTTGCAGTCTTTTGTGGAAGCCAGACAAAATATAAATAAATCAAATCATGATAGAAAGTCCGTTGATACTAAGTGCTATAAAGAAAAATAAAGTAGGGTATGTCTGGGCAGTAGTGGAGCTGACAGTGTAGGACAGGTTTAGATAGAGTGATCAGGGAAGGTCTTCTCGAGGAATGTGTGAGAAGTAAGGAAGAATCGGTGAAGAATTTGGGAGTAAGCATTCTCAGGGAGAGGGAGTGCAACTGTTAAAGTCTCAAGGTGCAGATGAGTTTGGCCTCAATTCAACTTAAATAGTGAGGAATGTCTTTCTGCTGGAGTGGAGAGCCATCTTGTTTTGGATTTTACCCATAGTCATATTTGAACAGGGAATGTACTTTCTGGCAGACTTTGACTTTTCAATTTTTATTTTACCCCAGTACAAACATAATACATGATCATTGTAAAAGATTGAAATGATTCATGATGTACAACAGAGAAAATGAATGTAGTTCACTCCCCTTCTTCCCCTCTCCATGACTAAAGTGTACCTTTAGGTGTAAACTCTTCCCACAAAAGCTCTTTCTTTTTTCCACTCTTGAGTAAACTAAAAAATTTCAAATGGTTGCTTTCAAAAAAATTATAGTTAAAAAATACATATTTAGTGTACAAAAGATAAAACACCTAATGTTTAGTTCTTTAGGTATTAAAATATAAAACCATTTATAAGAACATATTTCAAAACTACAAAATATAATGAGATATTGTTGAGTATATTTGCTTTGCATTTTGCAAGACAGATGTTATTCTTGCCTTACTATATCTTATAAACTTTCTTGTGAAATCATGGTATTTTAATGAAACATACTCCTAATTTGCATCTTAATATACACTATTATTTCTGTTTACTTTGTGTATATTTAGCATTTTAATGCTAAATCCTGTGATAAGATATTTACAAGTAGAGACTTAAATATGATATTTTATCTTCTTTTGTGATAAGTTGGCATTTACGCTATATGATTAAACCAGGGTAATTCAAAATAGCCAAACTGTTCCTAATATTTCTCTGAACATTCATAATGTTACTAATATAAAATGATCCTGAGATTCAAAGTTAAGAATAGCAGTTTAAATAAACTCCCAGTATCAATGAAAAGGTTACATGATCAGTTTAAGAAAGAAATTATTAGGATATGCCTTTAACATTAATATAGTTAAAAACAATGAATATTTGAACATTTCTTTCTTTGAAGTATATGATATATATATGGCATATATTATATCTATATATTGGTTGTTACATGTTGAAACACCCTGTGTATAAGCTGTAACTGTAAAGCAATGTGACAGATTGCCTTGCAGTATATCAGAAATGGCTTATTTACATTGTTTTCCTTAAAAGATTAGGCCAGGAAGATGCATTAGACATGCTGCTATTTGTAAAAACATTTTTGAAACCTCTTTTAGTTGACTTTAAACCAGTTTGGAAAACACTCCAAAAACTAGTTTTATCAACTTACAGTTATTAAAATAATATAAGCCCAAGTGTTTGATTATTCAGTTCAATCACTTACGTTCTTTACTAGATGGTTTTCCCAAACGTAAAACCAATGCACTGTATTGGATGAAGATATACCACCAAAGAGAATCCTTTAAAAAAGAAAAAAGTGCCACACATACTGGAAGGGTTTCCAGGAGAAGAGTAGCAGATCTCTTGGCGTTATTGTCAAAATAAATCAGTAGCCTTCTAAGGTTTCTCCCTTGAATATGTATTTGCAATATTTGATGTAGATAACTACTGATGTGTTTAATAAGAAAAATTTTAAAAACGTCTTTCACAATAAAATTTATATACTAATAATACTATAGACAATGAAAATGTAGCCTTAGGAATGTAACAAGTGAAGTCAGTAAGCTAAATATTAGAAATAGAAAGTTCTTTTGTTAATGTCACTTGCAGGAAACCATACTTAAATAGCAGTACTTAGTCTCTCTGGTCATTGAAGCTTTTATGTATAGGAAGTTTTTATTTCTGAGACTTTGCTTAATTTTCTCTTATTTTTAAATGACCAAACCTTTGTCTTAATTTCGTTAAAATGCATTAAAGCAAATTCATGTCCAGCTTTTATACCTGGTCATGGAGTGACCCAGCTTAATGAAATTATATCTTTTAAATTCTATATAACTTCTTTGGACAGAGACTTTCCATTACAATCAAAACATGTATGTTTGTATTTATTTAACATGTTTTTAAAGTAAAAAGAAAGGCTATCCTATAGAAATGAGCAGTAGGCAGTAACTTGCATATCTTCCTTAAATTCAGAAGGATTAAAGTATAGAGTTTCAAAGCCAGTAAATTCAGATTTACAGTTTGATGCCGACTCAGACACATAAAGTAGGATGCCAGCTACTCATTTCATGCATTATTAAATAAGTAAAGTTGTACATTTTGGATAAATTTTAAAAATTAATTTTCAGTGGAAAATGATGTGGGATGGCAGTAGGGGTGGTAAGAAAAAGAACTAAGTTGAAACTTCTAAGTATTATATCAGTTTAACAACAACAGTGACAAACATTTGTGTAACTTTAAAACCTTTGGATGCTTCCATTCTCTTTTCCATTTTAGTGTCCTATAATTTTTTTCTTCCTTATGTTCTTTTTTTTTTTTTTTTTTAAGGCCACAATAAACCAACTAAGGAGTGAACTTGCCAAAGGCCCTCAGGAAGTTGCTGTATATGTGCAGGAACTCCAAAAACTTAAAAGTTCACTTAATGAATTAACACAAAAGAATCAGGTGAGAATTTAAAAACTACATATAGTGGTAAATTGGTTTTAAATATCTTAAATTTTAATCTTGTGTATGTGATTTACATATTGGCATGAGCACAGTGTGACTTAGTCTGTTTTGTGTTTTTTTTTTTTTTTTTAAGTGTAAAGGACATTCACATTGTTATGGAACCAATCTTTAAAGCCCTTTCTGTCTTCCAGAACTAAAACTCTATACTCTGAACAACTCTGCATTCACCACCACCTTTTGTAGAGGAAAAACCACTCCCATGAGTCTGTACTGTCCATACTCTACTCCACCTTTACTGCTGACACCAGATGTGTGTGTGCCACACAGCAGTAGTTTTGTGACACCAGTGGGTGTCCGACAGTGTAACTAATTCTGCCGCCATTTACTTGGAGCTCTCTCTCTCTCTCTCTCACTCTCTCAAAACAAACAAACAAATAAATAAATAAACATTAAAAGATTAGAATTCAAGATTAGCTAGATTAAAGAGATCCATAGGGTAAGATGTATGGGAAAAGGCATGGGACTTCCATGCTCAATCTGGGTGTTTTCTGTGTGTTCACCAACCTAGCATCTCCCTAAACTCTGTCCTTTTGGGTTTTTATTGAGGCCTCCCTATGTAGGCATGATTGATTAATTTATTGGTCATTGCTGATTAATTTGACCTCCAGCTCTTCTCCCCTGCCTGAGGTGTGTGTGGGGGTGAAGGGGGTTAAAGTTCCAACCCTTTAATTTTTGTTGGTTCCCATGACAACCAGCCCCCATCCTTAGGGGTTTCTAAAAAATAAAAAATCACCTCATTAACATAAACTCTTCAGTGATTAAAAGGGGGTTGTTGTGACTAACAGATGACATCTTTGTTACTTTTTTTACTTAGGAAATTCCAAGGGTTTTGGAGCTCTATTCCAGAAATGGAGATGAACACCAAATGTATATTTCTTAGTATAAGTTACAATCACACCTTTGATGCAGAGTTTTTGATTTGATGTAATCTAGTGTCTATTTTTACGTTTGTTGCTAGTGCTTTTGGTGTCATATTTAAGAGATCATTGCCAAATCAATGTCAGGAAGCTTTTCCCCTGTTTTCTTCTAATGGTTTTATAGTTTTAGCCTTGTGTTTAGGTCTTTGATTCATTTTGAGTTAATTTTCTTTCATAGTGTAAGGTGGGAGTTCAGCTTCATTCTTTTGCATATGGATAAGCAGTTTCTCTTGCACCATCTGTTGAAAAGACTGTCCTTTTTTGTGGTCCTGGGACCATTGTTAAAAATCATTTGATCATGTATGTGAATGTTTATTTACGGGCTTTCTATTTTTTATATTGGTCTATATGTCTGTCTTCATGCTAATACCACACTGTTTTGACTATTGTAGCTTAAAAAAAATTTATTTTAATGTTTATTTTTGAGAGAGAGAGAGAGAGAGAGCTAATAAGTGGGGGAGGGGCACATTGGGAAGGAGACAGAAACCGTAGCAAGCTCTGGGTTCTGAGCTGTCAGCACAGAGCCTTACATGGGGCTTGAACCCACAGTCTGTGAGATCATGACCTGAGCCGCAGTCGGACGCTTAACCTGAGGCACCCAGGTGCCCCTGACTACTATAGCTATCAATAAGTTTTAAATCAGGAATGTGAGACCTTCAGCCCTGTTCTTTATTTTGTAATGTTGTTATTTTCCACCTTGTTTCTTTATAGATGAGCAACAGATAATATTTAGTTTTGGGGCAGGGCAAGTATTGGTTAGTCCTTTTTCTATGTCTTTACTCTCTCGGTTGTGTGGGAGTAGGGAGTCACTAAATAAACCCTTATATTCAGTGGTATGGTGAATTTGTTGGCTTTGCTTTTTATAAGTTGAACCTAATATTTCGGTGAAATATGGCAAGGGAAGAACCAAAGAAAAGAACATGATGGAGGGGAAACGAATTAAGTATAATTGGCTGGAAACGTCAAGCCTCCAGCCAGCAGCCAGGTGAGTGAGCTTAGAAGCAGCTCCTGCAGTTCTTTTCACATCATCAGAGACTATAGCTGTGGCCACCGTGCACTACAGCAACCTCATGACACACCCTTAGGTGCTACACCACGGGCTGAGCTGCTTCTGGATTCCTGAGCCTCAGAAACTGTGAGATAATAGATATAATTTTAACCTGCTAAGTTTTAGGGTAATTTGTTGCTTGTGCCCTTGGTCTGCAGTTCTCAAACCTCTTGATCTCAGGACTGCTATATATTTTTCAGAGTTGTTACGGACCCCATGGGGCGCCTAGATGGCTCAGTCGGTTAAGCATCCGACTTCGGCTCAGGTCATGATCTCATGGCTCATGAATTTAAGCCCTGTGTCACGCTCTATGATGACAGCTTAGAGCCTGGCGCCTGCTTCGGATTCTGTGTCTCCCTCTCTCTCTGCCTCTCTCCTGCTCACGCTCTGTCTCTCTCTCACAAATATAAGTAAACATTAAACATTTTTTTAATTGTTATGGATGCCAAAGAGCTTTTATTTTTTGAGTTACATGTATGGATACTTAGAATATTAGAAATTAAACAAATTTTAAAAATATATTTGTATTTTTAAAACATTAATTATTAAAAATTAACATCATACTATTTCTTATGAAAAATGACTGTTTTCTAAAACAAAAAATAGTGGTGATGTTTTATATTTTTGCAAACCTTAATGTCTAGTTTAATATTAGGACAGATGGATTCTCACATCTGCTTTCACATTTCATCTGTTGTGATATGGTTGAAGAAAATTGGATTTCACATAGATATGTAGTCGGGAAGAAGAGGAATCTCTGAATAGCTTTTTTGGATAATTATAGCTATTTTTATTTGATACTGTGCCCAAACTAGATAAGGCATAGTTTCTCAATAGCTAGTTAGTCTAGATTTTGAAACCATATCAATGCTATTTGTATACTTGTAACATTAAATTTATTAGTTTTTCTTGCCCTTTGACTGGATCTTTCCAGTGCATGATTTTATAACATCATGCATTAGTCAGGTGGAAAATATTGGTTATGCAGATCTTCCAAATCTTGACACATTACACTGTATAAGATAAAAGCAGTATCATTTGTCAATCTCTCCCTCAGTCTCTGAATAGGCTTTAAGTTTGAGAAAGTGTCAAGCTTATGGTGATGGATACAAGTTTTCCAAAATTCTGGGCATCATTTGAAAATTTGAATTTTATTATTGGAAACAAATACTATCAATTCTGTCTTCTTAAGTGATAGGGTGTTTTCCTACCAAGTCTGAATAATCATAGTTTGTTATTCTTTCCAGTAAAAATGGTGTTTTAGAAAAAAAGCAACTAGCTTAGCCTGTAATTTAGGACCCTAAATGCTCTTCCATGTAACAGTTCTGTTATTCTTTGGTATGCAGCCCAAGTGATCCATGCATACTTCCACTTTTTCACATAGATTTTATTTTTCCTTGCTATTCCAAATATTGCAGCTGTGAACATGCACATTCAATCTCATACATTTGTGTAAGAATTTCTTTGTTATATCTCCCAAGTGAAATTGCTGGATTGTAGGTTACACATGTTCAAGTTTAGTACATGACATCTAACAATTTTCTGAAGTAATTTTATCAATTTACCGTTGTCCATTTCTCCATCAACTCTTGATATTGACTTGATCTTTTTCTGTGGCTTTATGAAAACCTGTCCATTCCCTTCTCCCTTTTTTCTCCTGTCAAGCTATACATGGAAAACCTCTGCGTACAATTTAGTTTTATCTTTGTCCCTCAGTTTGATTTTTAATTTCTTACAAATTGACATTCTACTTTTTGGAAATTGACCCGGATGTGTACATGAAGTGAATGTTTATGATCAGGGTCATTTATTATATAATTTTGAAACATTAAACTATTAATAAAGGACATGATTGGACATTGATAGACTGAAATGTATGCTCAAATAATGAAGCACAGATTGTATGTACACACACACACACCATTGTTAAAGGAAGTACTATGAGAACTTGATAATATGTAGAATCAAGATGATTTAGTGTGGTAAAACTGAAATATGGTTGCTTAGGGATTAGTAGAATCTTCTACTAATTTCAATAATCCTTATGTCACTGTAATACTTAATTTTTTTTCCAAAATGTTTTCCTGTTTAGGATGTACTCACCAGTTAAAGTAAGTGCAGAAATGCAGCCTTTTCTTACTGTTCTTACTATCTGCCCCTCCCGCCTCTCCTCATCCCATGTTCTTGGCTCGCTGTACTGACAGTGCTGATATCCACATGTTTTGAATTTGGAAATCTTTGTATATGGTCTTAGGAAGACCGTTACATAAAATGCCTTGGACAGTGTGGGTCATAGCAGCATCAAGGTGGATAGACAGCATTTTAATACATAATGAATGGAAACAATAATTGTTTTTGCACTAATGTCAAGATATCCTCAGCAGTAGACCAGTGTTTTGTAATTACTGGTTTTGAAAACTTAAAAGGGGATTATTGAAAAACTTCCTTCTTAGTTTCTAATAAGAATCATATTCGTATTTATTTACTGATTCATTCATTCATTCATACACTAACATTTAAACACAGTTCTGCAACTCAGTTATTTTTATGTAAATTCTAAACAAAATCATATGTTTTTTAAAGCTACTAGTATAGGTCATTGTTAGAGACTGGGTTATTTTTGGGTTTCACCTCTCATCTCTTTCCATTCTTTATTACTTTCCCTTTCCTGTAGCCCTAGTATTAAGGTGCTCATAGAGCAAAGCAAGAGCCAGATATGGCATCAGTTCTGGTGTTGGGTGTGACCACTGTATGTATTGCAGAGTGGTGCACTGAGGAACCGTGTGTGTAGTACAACAGTGAAAGACATGTCTAAATCCCAGCTTTGCCACTGACTGACTGTGACAGCCTCTCCAAGTTTGTTTCCTCTTCTACCCATTTGCCTCTTAGGAGTGGTATGTGTCTTGAATTAATAGACATTTAAGTGCTTAGACCAGTGTCTGGCTTTTAGTAAACATCTCAGTGACTGTTGTTTTTGTTTTTATTTGGTAAATGTTGTGATACAGGGTTGAGTCAAGACCTAGGTGGAAGTTTTCCTAACTTACTGCCTAGTAAAACAGGAAAGGTTTTTGTAGGAGACATAACTCTTTAGCTTAGTCTTCAAGGATGCTAAGGAACATTTCACATGGCAGAAGGGTTAATGGCAATTCATTTTGAAAATTAGATACGCAGAAGGCATAGGAACATATAAGAGCACAAAAGAATACAAGATGTTGGAGAGTAGTTCAATTTGTTTTTCGTCATTGAGCTGTTTTAGAAAAGAAACAAGATGCCTGAAACTACTTTGTAAGCTAAAAAAATGCTATCCTTTTGCATTCATTCTCATTACCTCGGCAAGGAACAAGTGAAAACTGGAGTCTAATATAGGGAAATTATCTTTGTAAGAAAATCTGTTGAGAGAACAATTGGTGAGGAAATCCAGAGGATGGGATTTTTGGAAGGAAGTGATTTTGCTTACCCAATTGACAATTATGTTATGAGTTGGGCTTAGCAATCATTTTGGAATTTAAACTTGAATGGGATATTTTGGGGGGAGCATGAGTTGACTTACTGAGTGTCTAAATTGTGTTGTGACAATTTACTGGACTTGGAATTATATATGTGATGCTGCCACTTGGCTAAGTCGTGGCAGGTTCTTTCAGCTCTCACATCCTCATCCAGAGAGTGGCGGTCATGATGTAGTCTGTACTGTGTTTTAAGAATTAATATGGAGATGTGAAAGTGCAATTATTATCTTCTTTAATGACTCCCATTATACTTAAATCAATCTTCAAAAACCATGTATTCACTATAATGTTTTGCTTCAGATTTAATGAGAAGACCATAGTAAGAATGAAAATATATAATACTAAATATAGTTAGCTTTCTGCATGTAACAATTATGTAGTGTGAGTGGGTTATTTTTAAGAATATATTTTTTAACTTATTCATTTTGAGAGAGAGAGTGTGTGTGTGAATGGGAGAGGAGCAAAGAGAGAGAGAGAGAGAGAATCTCAAGCAGGCTCTGTGCTGTCAGCACAGATACCAACTCAGGGCTTGATCCCATGAACTGTGAGATCATGAGCTGAGATCAAGAGTTGGTTGCTTAACTGACTGAGTCACTCAGGTGCCCCTAGATTTGATCTTTTGAAAAGAAAGTTGTTGAGGTTCTGTTAAAGAAAATTTAATTATCTTTCATCTGTGCCATAGACCCAGGTAGATTCTGATTAAATTTTTAGGACAAGTGAATTTTAAAGTGTATAATTGTTATGTGACTTCTTAAAAGTCTTAAAAGACTTCTTGAAGCTGTCTAAGGGGTCATCTGTATATAATTGGTGGGAATATTTGTTTACACCATAAGCCCATGGAGAAGACTGGCTAACTTATTACTAGCGTTAAGTTTTTGCATCATGTTTTATTTATTTATTTTTTTGACTTTAAATTTTTTTTTATTTTTTTAAAATTTACATCCAAATTAGTTAGCATATAGTGCAACAACGATTTCAGGAGTAGATTCCTTAATGCCCCTTCCCCATTTAGCTCATAACCCCTCCCAAAACCCCACCAGTAACCCTCTGTTCTTCATATTCAAGAGTCACTTATGTTTTTATCCCCCCTCCCTGTTTCTATATTATTTTTGCTTCCTTTCCTTTATGATTATGTTTTGTGTCTTAAAGTCCTCATATGAATGAAGTCATATGATACTTGTTTTTCACTAATTTCACTTGGCATAATACCCTCCAGTTCCATCCATGGAGTTGCAAATGGCAAGATTTCATTCTTTTTGATTGCTGAGTCATACTCCATTGTGTGTGTGTGTGTGTGTGTGAGTGTGTGTGTGTGTGTATACATATATATACACACACCCCATCTTCTTTATCCATTCATCCATCGATGGACATTTGGGCTCTTTCCATACTTTGGCTGTTGTTGATAGTACTGCTATAAACACTGGGATGCATGTGCCTCTTTGAAACAGCATACCTGTATCCCTTGGATAGATACCTAGTAGTGCAGTTGCTCTGTCATAGTGTAGTTCTATTCTTAATTTTTTGAAGAACCTCCATACTGTTTTCCAGAGTGGCAGCAGCAGTTTGCATTCCCACCAGAAGTACAAAAGAGATCCTCTTTCTCTGTATACTTGCCAACATCTGTTGTTGCCTGTATTGCTAATTTTAGCCTAATTTTAGCCATTCTGACGGGTGTGAGGTGGTATCTTTTTGTGGTTTTGATTTGTATTTCTGTGATGATTAGTGATATTGAGCATTGTTTCATGTGTCTGTTGGCCATCTGGATGTCTTCTTTGAAGTGTCTTTTCATGTCTTTAGCCCATTTCTTCACTAGATTATTTGCTTTTTGGGTGTTGAGTTTGATAAGTTCTTTATAGATTTTGGATACTGACCCTTTATCTGATATGTCATTTGCAAATATCTTCTTCCATTCTGTCAGTTGCCTTTTAGTATTGCTGATTGTTCCCTTCATTGTGCAGAAGCTTTTTATTTTGATGAGGTCCCAATAGTTCATTTTTGCTTTCGTTTCACTTGCCTCCGGAGATGTGTTGAATAAGAAGTTACTGTGGCCAAGGTCAAAGAGGTTTTTGCCTGCTTTCTTCTTGAGGATTTTGATGGCTTCCTGCCTTACATTTAGGTCTTTTGTCCACTTTGAGTTTATGTGTATGGTGTAAGAAAGTCATCCAGGTTCATTTTTCTGCATGTCACTGTCCAGTTTTCCCAGCACCACTTGCTGAAGAGACTGTCTTTATTCCATTGAATATTCTTTCCTGCTTTGTCAAAGATTAGTTGGCCATACATTTGTGGGTGCATCATGTTTTAGAATTATATCCTGCCCACATTCTTAGTATATGTGAGCATGTTAGCTTTCATGAAGTTCAGTAACTTAGAATTTTCTTTAAAAAGATGCAGCACAGGGGCGCCTGGGTGGCTTAGTCGGTTAAGCGTCCGACTTTCGCTCAGGTCATGATCTCACGGTTCGTGGGTTTGAGCCCCGCGTCGGGCTCTGTGCTGACTGCCAGCTCAGAGCCTGGAGCCTGTTTCAGTCTGTGACTCCCTCTCTCTCTGACCCTCCCTGCTCACGCTGTCTCTCTCTCTCTCTCTCCTAGAAATAAATAAAAAACATTAAAAAAAAAAAAAGATGCAGCGCAGCTATGAGTAGGGAAGGGGAGATGTCAGGGTCAGGATGGGGGGAAATGTAAAAAGGTGCAACACAGTTGTACATCAATGAATAACCTTAATTTAACATACAAAGTCCAAAATAAATATAATTTCTTAAAAGAAATAAGTGTAAAATTACATCAAGAGAGGTCTGGAGTTACTAGCCAGTAACACAAAGAAATGTTTATAAAAAGAGTTTTTTTAACCTATAGTTTAACTCAAAAGTTGTTTTTTTCCCTCTAGTCATTTGACTCTTACTCTTTCTTTGTTTCTGTTGATTGGCAAGGCACACATCTCTTGGCTAATTTTGCTGTAAGCTTCTGGTTGTTCTTACCTTTGTCTCTTATCTTGTTTTTTTTTTTTTTACCATATAACATCTTTCTGGACATTGCTTTTTCTGTAGTGTATTCCTACTTGATAATATACATTAATGTACCTTTTCTCAGGTGTTTAAGAACCTTTACTGCTAACTTTCCTACTTTGGGACCTAGATTTATTACTCCCCTTGAGGTAATAGTGTTTGCTCTTTCCCCACATGCATCTCGCTTGTCTCCTGTTCCCTTGTGTCTTTTTATATAAATTTTTGTGTCTTTTGAATGACATTCATGAGTCATGCATACCGATTATTTAACTCCTGTCACCACTTTACTAAGCTCAAACTTTATTTTCAGGTGATTGTAACTTACCAGTTAGCCCCATCTGACTTGTTTATTTCATTAAAAAAAAAAAGTATTCACTTATATCTGACACAGTTTTTGTATTCATTTTTTAAGTTTATTTATTTATTTATTTATTTATTGAGAGAGGAAGAGAGTGGGAGGGGCAGAGAGAGAGGGAGAGAGAATCCCAAGCAGGCCCCACACTGTCAGCACAGAGTCCAATGGTTGGCTCAAACTCATGAACCATGAAATCGTGACCTGAGTCAAAACCAACTGAGCCACCTAGGCACCCCTGTATTAATTCATTTTTGCTTGAGAGTTATGTTTTAACTTTCTTAGAAAGGTTTTTCTTTTTTATGTGTGTATTTCATTTAGATTATAGTCTGTTTAGAGATCAGAGGCTTTGATTGTCCTCTACTATTTCTGTATTATCCCCTTCTAGCACACTGCGTATAAAACATGAGTATAATCAGTGCCCACAGACTGACTTGTCAGGTGCTTATAGTAGCTTCTTATCCGAGCTATTGTTCTTACAGAATTGAGTCAGAGTTCTGATTCAGGTCTTATATGTAAGTATATTGATTTAAAATGTTCAATATTAATTGTAATAACTCCACTGAAACTAGATTTCAACATTTGATCAGGCTGGTTTATCCAGATCTTTGATTGGAGGTGTCATTTTTTATATTTTGTACCTGATAGTATTGATTAAAATAACATAAGGTAGGTAAATTATGTTTAGATCACTATTTTATACACCTCGAAAGAAATTTGAGTTAATCTTAAACTTGTGACTCTTAAAAATGGTCTTTATCAAGAAGAGTCAAAAAAAGCATCAGCAAGGTCTGCATACTAGAGCTAGGTGATATTGTTATGTACTTTCAACTATGAAATTACAACACCTCAAATCAGAATCGCTCTAGTATATTGTTATTCAAAGTAATGTTTGTTGATAGAAGGTAGGTTTTTTTGTTAATGTTTATTTATTCATTTTGAGAGAGAGAGAGAGCACACAAGTGCATGAGCAGGGGAGGAGCGGAGAGAGAGGAGAGACAAGGATCCTAAGCAAGTTCTGCACAGACAATGCAGACCCTGCCACAGGGCTCAAGCCCACCCGTGAGTTCATGATCTGAGCCAGAGTCAAGAGTTTGACACTTACTGACTGAGCCACCCAGGCACCTCAAAGATAGAAAGTAGTTTTAATATTTAGCTCAAATGAGAGAATATACATGTTATATACCCTAAAGAGTCTAGTAGATTTTAGTGTTTCATTTTAGGACAAAATTCAGTTGCTAATTCTTATATTAGAGTGTAGTAGAGCATAGTGCAATGGGCCAATAATAAAATAAGTTATTATGTAAAATTTAGTCCTTTTTTTAACTGTTTTTATATTTGCACTTTTGGCTAATTTTGATGGTACTGTTGTAAAGATTGTTTGAATAATTAGAATAATTATAAATATTAAGGAAATTGTTTCATTGATATTTCAGAACTTGACTGAAAAGCTTCATAAGAAAGAACTGGAGTGTACTCAATTAGAGGAGAAACATAATGAAGAATGTGTGAGTAAAAAGAATATACAAGCAAGCCTTCATCAAAAAGACCTCGATTGTCAACAGCTTCAGTCAAGATTATCTGCATCTGAAACCTCGCTGCAGAGAATACAGGCAGAGCTAGGTGAAAAGGGTGAGGCTACACAGAAGCTCAAGGAAGAATTATCAGAAGTAGAGACCAAGTACCAGCATCTGAAGGCTGAATTTAAACAGCTACAGCAGCAGAGAGAAGAAAAAGAGCAGCACGGGTTACAACTCCAAAGTGAAATTAATCAAGTAAGAGAGGTTACTTTTACTTATTGGAATTCCTCCTGTGGTTTCTTGTATGCTTGGTAGTTATTTGATCATAGCATGGTTCGTTAAAAAAAGTCATTTAAAAAATTAACTCTTAGTTTTTATAACAACCTGTAGTATTGAGTCAGATCTCATTTCCTTTAATTTCAGTTTTCCTTAATGAGAAAAAAACGTTAGCACCCATCATATAGTATTGCTGTGAAGTGCTGATGAATTAATACCTATTATTGGTTAAGATGATACCTGGTACATGGTACTCAGCATGTATTAGTTACTATAGTTAATTTACATTGTTGATTATTCTTTAAAGAATATCTTTTTTTGTTACTAAATTTTTAAAATATAATTATGATGAAATCAATAATTTAAAAATTAGATATTTTAGTTATTTTAAAGTTTATTTGAGAGATAAATATTTATTTATCACATGTGCATACGTGAGGGAGGAGTGGCAGAGAGAGAGGGAGAAGGAGAATTCCAAGCAGGCACTGTGTGAACAGCAAAGAGCCTGACTCAGGACTCGATCCCACAAATCGTGAGATCATAACTTGAGCCAAAACCAAGAGTAGGACGCTTAACTGACTGAGCCACCCAGGAGCCTCAAAATTAGATATTTTAAAAGAAAAAAACAAATTAGCCCTAATATTTTTATAAGTAAATAACACCTCTCAGAGTCATCAGTAACTTGATTAATTCAAGTTTTGACTTTGCCATTAACTTAAATTTTAAGTTCTATATTCTTATTATTTCTTATAGATAACATTAAAAAGCAGTTGAAAATGGAAATTTGGGAGACATTAAAGTCCTTAGCCACTTTTTTGATAATATTCAGCAATTTTCACTTAAATATGGCAGTGATCCTTGCTTTCATGGCATCAGTCCTTCTTTCTTCTTGGCCTGAGATATTTTTGCTATTCCTCTTCTCCTTGATGAACGCACAGCCACTTTACTTGTCACTCTTCTATAGAAATCCTTTCCTGAACTTTGCCACCTGACCCCTCAAAGGTGGCTTAAGCATTACTTACCACGGTATAGAATATTATCATAACTTATGTGTCTTTCTTCACTAGACTCTGTACTCCTTGGGTCCAAAGACCATGTCTTACTTATTTTTTATATTCACTACCTGGCACATTGCATGTTAATCAGCAGAGATTTTAGTGGGTAACTTAGATTTTTCATGTTCATTTCAGATCAATAAATTGGGCACTTATGGTTTCTAAAAGACATTATGTTTTATTTGTTGGGAGGTAGAGAACTGAAAAAAGAAACAGTACTTACCTTAAATGATTATGTAAATCCATTGAGGATAAGGCAAGTACTGTCCTGTACCAAAGAATATGAGGATTATAATAAAACGATCCCATATATGATGGGAATTTGGCAGAGTTCCTCTTCTGGTTTCTTCTCCCATAGCACTTCATTTATGTAATTATTTTATTCAGTTATGTGATCAGGAAAAGCTTTGTGTGAGATAGAGGTGGTGCATGAAATTATGATCTTGGATAGGTATCGACAAGTGGCAGTCTGAAGGTTGGAGAATCTTGTGGGCAGAAGGATTAGTGAGAATAAACTAGTGTCAGCAAAGTATTATAAGAACCAGGAAGGGGCACCGATTTCCTCTTAAGATGGAGTGTGTGTAATAGGAGTGGACTATTGTGACTGGAAAGAGCACTTGGAACCTTATTGTGTAGGGTGTTGAATAGCAGGCCGAGGAATTTGGGCTTTATTTGGTTGTCAGGGAGGAGGGGCATCAGGAATTTGAGAACCTACTCAAACATATTTTTATACAAAAACTTGAACATGTGATTAGTTGGCTTAGTCACTCTTTTCTAATAAAGAAAGAGGTCATCCTGAAGACCTTGAAGTGATACCATTTATCTTCTTTTAGCCTGCTGTTTGCATTCTACCTTCAAAGTGTGTCTCAAATCTGTCCCACTTCTCGTCATCTATACTGCTACCACTCTTTTTTTTTTTTTTTAAGTTTATTTGTTTTGACAGAGAGAGAGAGAGAAAGAGAGAGGGAGGGAGGGAGAGAAGGAGAGAGCGGGCACAATTGGGGGAGGGGCAGAGAGGGAAAGAGAGAGAGAATCCCAAGCAGGGTCCACACTGTCAGCGCAGAACCCAATGCAGGACCCAAACCCATGAACCACAAGATTATGACCTAAGCTAAAGTCAGACACTTAACCGACTGAGCCACCCAGGTGTCTCTATACTGTTACCACTCTTATTTAAACCACCATCATTACTCACCTGGGCCACTGTATTAGCCTTCTTAAAGTTTTCCTTCTAGTGACCTCATTATTCTATTCTCCATGCAGAAGCCAGTGACCTCTTTTTAAAACATGAAGGATACTACTTTATTCCTCTGCTTACCACCCTCCAATGGCTTTGAATTACACTTTGAATTGAATCCAGATGTCTTACTTTGGCATGTGAGTCTGCATGTAGTATGGCCCACACTATGTATTTGAACTCCTCTCCTACCACTGTGAAACTATGTTAATCTCCTTTTAGTCCTCAAACACACCAATGCTTTAAGCACTCTCTTGCTTTAGGTCCTTTGCCCATTTTTTTTCTTAGCATGTTCTTGACTTCTCAAGGCTGGCTCAGGTGTCATTTCTATACTTCCAGGCCTTCTCTATTTAAGTAGCTTATTTTCCATATATTCTGGACGTCTTCTTTATTTCAGCTGGCTTTATATTCTTCTTCTTTTTTCTAAGTTTATGTATTTATCTTGAGAGGGTGTGAGTGGGAGAGGGGCAGAGACAGAAGGAGAGTGAGAATTGCAAGCAGGCTCCGGGCTGTCAGCACGAAGCCCATCATGGGGCTCTATCTCGTGAACCCATGAGATCATGACCTGAGCCAAAATCAAGAGTTGGACACTCAAATGACTGAGCCACCCAGGAGCCCCTATATTCTTCTTTAGAACACTTTATGTTACATAATTAGTTTATGTTTACTTGCATATTGGCTGCCATTCCCATTGGACTGCAATTCCCACATTCCTTAATGTGAGGAATTTGTTTTATTTTATAATGTCAGCCTCTATACTTAGGTCTTTCAGCATATATTTATTGGAAGAATGGAAGTGAATCCTACCTCAAGCCTGTTTTCATACCCTCAAAGAGTGTAAGCATGAATTGTGTTTGTTTTGCTCTCCACTGTATCCTCAGCACCCATTTCAGTAGTAACAAAAGTAGACAGCTGGCGATTGTCATCAAATGACCTGAAAACACAGCAGCCTGTATTCTTCATGTTTGTGTTTATGACCACTTCTCTGAGTAGCCACAGATGTCCATATATTGATGTTCTGTAATTGGAGGATTAGAGGTCATCATTTTAAGTTTTAAAAATTATCTAACATATGTTTTGAATAGCATAGTGGCTGCCTGGCTTCCAGTTATAAGGCTTATAAGCCATGTGATCTCAGGCACATTGTTTAACTTGTGCCTCAGTTTCCTTATCTCTAATAAATAATAATGGTGTCTTCTTCATGAGGCTATATGTATAAGGATTAAGTTAGTTAATATTTACATTTAATATTGTAATTTTATTGTTGGCACATAAGTGTTAGGAGTAAAATGAATAAAGAATTATATATTATATATAGGTTTGCAAAGTGAATTTATTATAGAGTATATACATATGTATCTTAAAGTGTGACTTTAGAGCAGATCATTCTATTAATAATTCCAATGTATATTATTTTTACTCTTGATTTAACCTCTTCTTTGACATGTTTACACTAAAATAGTATAGGCGTCATTGTTTAAGTGATGTTGGCTTATTCCCATCCTTGGACAGCCTTGATTTGAGATTCGTTTCAAGTTAAAGATCAAGGATTTACCAGGAATTGTACCATAATGAATGAAAAAGTTATTTATAGTATGTATTTCACCCCGTTAGTAAATCTTCACTTCAGAGCAATAGTTTTCTTTAATCCAGTTGGCGCTCAATTCTGTCTGCACATAAAAATCACCTAGGGAGATTTTAAAAATTACCATTTTCAAGGCCTTACCCCTGGTCCTGTTGAATCCTGATCTCTGGCATAGTCCTAGGCATTGGAATATTTAAACATTTTCCCTGTAATTGTACTATGCAGTTGAGATTGAACACTGCTGCTTTTTAAATTGTTACTTTTCAGTAAGTGATTTATAAAGTGTCCTGAAACTCAGTATAATCGGATTCTTGTTATGAAAATATGAATTTCTAGGCTTTAGCTCAAATGTATTAAATCTCAACTTATATGGGAAGAGTCTGATTATCTGTGTATTAACAATGATATCAGGAGATCCTTTCATATTACTTTTTGGTGCATGTACAGCATAGAGATTTGACAGTTCTATACATTACTGTACATTAATGTGGAGCTTGAACTCACAAACCACGAGATCATGATGTGAGCCAAAGTTGGACGCTTAACCACCTGAGCCACCCAGGCACCCCTGAGTGTCTTGATTTTTAAATTTCATTTTATTATTTTAAGTTCCTCAAGTGATTGTAACACTCAAGTTCAAAAAAGAGCCTTTGGTTCACTATATTTTTAAGAGAACAAAAACTCCCAAAACTGATGCTTAATCGCAGTTTTATGTGATCCATCATAATTTCTGTGAAAATTCGACTGGATCTTAGGTTCCCCCAAAGTATATGAAAATTAAGATTTAAAAGGAAAACATTATTTAGAAAGTGGTGATGAGTGTGTGTTTATACATACATACTACATATACTTCTTTTTCTTTTTTAAAGTTACATAGCAAACTTCTGGAGACAGAGCGCCAACTAGGTGAAGCTCATGGTAGGCTGAAGGAGCAGAGACAGCTTTCAAGTGAAAAGTTGATGGATAGAGAACAACAAGTGGCTGATCTACAACTCAAACTTTCTCGTTTAGAAGAACAGGTAAGCTAAGTGAGTTTATGTTAGTTTATTGATAGATTTGAGGCATCTTAAATATTCGTTATGGTTCAATTTTTTTTTTTTATTGTCAGGAGCTGTAATTGAACATTTAAAAAAATTATTTTGACATTTACTTCTCCCCAATAGAAACATCCTATTTATTATTAACCATATATAGGTCATTTTGTTGTGACTGTATTCTCTAAAGTTCTCAACTAAAATATGTTAAGAAGACTACTCTTTTAGCTTTAGGCAAGAAAGATTCTGGGAGTGAACCTTTAATAGGCTGCTGGGAAGGAAGAGACTTCCTATCCAGGAAGGACAACTTCCCAATAAAACAGTGAAAAATGAACACAATTGGTAAGGATCGTTAATGACACATATTTGGTGCATAAAAGTTTGAGTTTGCACTTAAGGATTTTCACTGTGAATTAAAGCATAATAAGATTGAATGCTGTTCTAATTAAAGGTGTGGTTGCCCAAATTGGTAAGTATTATTTGGTTAAAGTTATCATTGACTTATGTCTTTTACTAGAATTGAACAAACACTGAGAGTTTAAATCTGTAGTTTTATCAAGCTACATCTGGCTTCATCAAGCTAGGATTTTCTTCTAGACCCGAAGTCTTGCACATGGTAGATGGTCCCATTTTTTTCCCAATAAGCGATAATTATGATTGTTTTGGAAAAAAATAAAACAAATAATTGATACTGTGACTTAGATTGTTGTTACAAAAAATTTGTATGTAATTAATTCCTTTATCATATTAGTATAGAAAAAAGTAATAAATAAAAAAGCAATAATAAAAACTAAATGGCAACCTAGAGAAAGAATTGTGTTCTTAGGATGAGAGTCTATTCCTAGGGAATAGTTTCATAATCATGAGATTAAGATTCTATAAGTAATGAGATATTGCTTTTAAGGTTGATTTTATATATTGATTGAATTAGGTTTTTGCTTCAGACTCACGAATTTAGAGAATTGAAGTAATGCCAGATATTCAGGAATGATAGCATTCTGCCTTTAAGCTGTCAACTGACAGTTTACGTTTTTGTTTTTGTTTTTTTTTTAGTTGAAGGAAAAAGTAACAAATTCTACAGAATTGCAACATCAATTAGATAAAACAAAGCAACAGCATCAAGAACAACAAGCTCTCCAGCAAAGCACTACAGCAAAACTTCGAGAAGCCCAGGTAAATATTATTTAGATTATGAGCCTTTTAAACAGGAACTAAGTAGATCATTATCCTTTTGCGGTGGTAAAACGAGATAATGCAAAAACTTTACTTGAAGGGTTTTGATAATTTTCAGTGTTTGGATGAGTAGAAAGTCTTTTGATTACTATGTTGAAGTTTTCTATTTTAAAATTATATAGCTAGATTTATTATTGTAACTGCATTTATTTATATAAAATATTTAAATTTTATTAAAGTATGTATGCACAATAAATTATTTATTATTTTTAAAAGTACCTTATTTGAAAAATTAAAACAAGTACAAATTTCCTGATTTAGTTAGCCCCGTAAAAAGGAACATTTTGTATTTTCTATGGTAGAACTTAGTATTTGTTAGTCTTGTCTTTCCCTGCTTCAGAACTATCATAGGAACATTGGAATTGTAGGCATAGAAAATATAAGTGATTAGGTTAAATTTATACAGATTCTATAGCATTGCCTAGAAGTTTGGAAGAAGTAAATTTTTGTTTTGTTAACAGTGAGGGGGAGAAGGTGCCCTCTTTTGAGATTTATTTATTCCTTCAGTCTTTCATTAACTCGTTGAATATTATTGAGTACTCTATGTCAGGCACTGTGGTGAGCACTGGAAGTAAAGAGGTGAATAAGACAGTGCTTGCCTTCTAGAAAATGGCAGTCTAATGATGTGCACACAGAAACAATGTTGGAGTTATTTAAAGGAGGCTGTAAGTAATATGTCTCTTCCCCTTCTGAGTTTGGAGAATGGAATTGGAGTCAGATGGATAGAGATAAAACTGTTATATTCATGTATTTTTTCATTTATTCAGTTAACAAATATGTACTTGTATCTACTCTTAGCCAAGGACGTGACTTTGTGGATATGACAGCAAATGAAACAGACAAAGCTGTCTGTTCTCGTGGCATTTAGTGAGGGAGACCAACAATAGCCAAGGCAAATGGGCAAAATGTGTGGTGTGTTAGATGGCAGTCAGTCCTATGGAAGTGACAAAGGGATGGGGATTAGGAATTACCTGGGGAGCAGGAGGTGGGACTGCGGTGTTAGGGTTGCCAGGGAAGACCTCTCTGAGAAGATGATAGACCCAGAGGAATGGAGAGTGTGAGGCATGTGGGTATCAGAGAGAGGGATATACATACACTATAAAAAGCCTGGAGGCAGGAGCATGAAGAAGGACTGTCGGAAAGCTGGTGACGGGAGTGGTGTGAGAGATGAGAGGGTTAGAGGGTCACAGAGTCCTGGAGATCACAGAGTAGGAAGATGTCAAGCCTCACAGATAAGTTTAATGATTTTACTGCGAGTGATAGGAGAAATCATTGCAGGGTTCTGAGCACAGGAGTAACATTATAACATGACTTATAATTTCACAGGATTACTCTGGCTGCAGTATTGAGAGTAGACTGTAGGGACACATGAGTACAAGCAAAGAAATAAGCTAAGAAACCGCAGTAGCGATCCAGATAAAGAGATGATACAGCTTGGATCAGACTGGAAACACAGCAAGTAGTGAGAAATGGTCAGATTCTACATATATTTTATTTTATTTTTATTTTATTTTATTTTTTTTATTTCTAGAAGAGAGAGAGAGAGAGACAGCGTGAGCAGGGGAGGGTCAGAGAGAGAGGGAGTCACAGACTGAAACCGGCTCCAGGCTCTGAGCTGGCAGTCAGCACAGAGCCCGACGCGGGGCTCAAACCCACGAACCGCGAGATCACGACCTAAGCGAAAGTCGGACGCTTAACCGACTAAGCCACCCAGGCGCCCCTCTACATATATTTTAAAAGTGAAGCTGACACATTTACTGATACATTGATGTGGGATATAGATAGAGACAAGTCAAGGATGATTCAAAGAAGTCTGGCCTGGATAGTTAGGAAGATGGAAGTCAAGCAAGATGAAGATGGAGAATCCTATTGGATTTGGCAGCATGGAGGTCGTTGATGACATTGGCAAGAGCAACTTGGAGAGAGAAGTAGAGATGAAAGTCTGATGGAAGGGGTTCAAGAGAAAATGGGAAGAGAGAAGTTTGATACAATGAATACAGAAAAGTGTAGGAGTTTTACTATAAAGAGTAGCAAAGAAATAGAGTATTAAGACTGAGGTAGACAATTTAGCATAGATTTACAGTCATGTGCTTTGTTTTTTAAGTTTATTTATTTTGAGGGAGAGAGAGAGGTGCACACACATGAGGGAGAGGCATAGGGAGAGAGAGAAAGAGAGAAAAGCTCAAGCAGGCTCTGCACTGTAAGCGTGGGGCCCAATGTTGCTTAAACTCACAAACTGATATTATGAGCCGAAGTCAGATGCTTAACTGACTGAGCTGCCCAGGAGCTCCCAAGTGTTCTTTTTTATAGTGTGCCCCAGCATTGAGTTTATTCATCCAGTTACAGACAAAGCTGGAAATGACAGGCATTCAACTTCTTATAGGTAGGTTGTTTCTTAGACTGAGGGGAGAGCAAGGGGCTGAGTTAAGCATGCTTAATTCCTTATTCCAAACTTTCAATTAGTTAAATTCTCATTCCCTGGGGAAGAATAAGAAAAAGATGGCAAGAGACCAGGCAAAGTCTGTCATTATGGAAATTTCAAAAGTCCTAAAAACTAATTTAAAGAGGTGTAATCAGTGTCGTTCTAGGGAGATACGTTTATAAAATTATTTTGGTTGCACAGAGGACAGTTCTCTAACTCAGTCTGGAAAAGAGCAGTCATTGGAAACTTCTTAAAAGTGACAATCTGAGTTTTAGAGCATGTGTAGATATTACTGGGTTGTGAAGATGGTCAGAGTAAGGATCATACTCCAAGTTAAGGAGTTAAAAGGTCAAGGATACTGAAGCTGATATGACTAAACTGTTAGGTTTTGCTGGAGCTTAAAGTATAGTTTAGAGATTTGAGAAAAGGCTAGAGCATTAGACATGGGTGAGTTTATAGAAGGTCTTGTGTGACATTTGTCCTTGAAGATAGAAAAATATTAAAGGTCTCAAGATAGAAGTGCCATAGCGAGATTTGATTATTTTTTTAAAAAGTATTTAGAAAGAGACAGCGAGAGCATGGGGGAGGGGCAGAGAGAGAGAGAGAGAGAGAGAATCCCAAGCAGGCTCCACATGGTCAGCACTGAACCCGATGTGGGGCTCAAGCTCACAAACTGTGAGATCATGACCTGAGCTGAAAATAAGAATCAGACGCTTAACCGACTGAGCCACCCATGTGCTGCCCAGATTTGATTTTTAAATAAGTTATTCCTGTGGTTGTATGAAAGGTGGATTTCAGGGGGAGTATTTTGAAGGAGGTGATCAGTTAAAAGACTAATATATGCAGTAATTTAGGTGAAAAATAAAAATGGTGTTAGTTCAAGCAATTGTTAAAGATGTTATAGGGCAAATATGAATAATGCCTGGGCTGTAAAAAAAAAAAAAAAAAGTAGGACTTCATAGTTGTAGGGAATGAGAGAGAAAGTGAATGACTTCCATACTAATAACACTGAGTACATAGTAAATGGAGGTGTCATTAACTTTGTTAGTGAATGTGAGACAAATGGCCATTTCATTGGGCAGTGTTGTGAGTTCAGTTTTGGATGTTGCTGAGGTACCTATGGTATACATTCATTTAAAGCTGTGAAAAACATCACAGTATACATGAGGAACATGGAACTATTAGAATAGATGTGATCAGCCAGGGAGGGAGTTGTAGTGAGGAGAACAGACTACTGGAAACAGAAGACTTTTGGGAAACATTAGCACTTAACAGGGTGGATGATTGGAGGAAGAGCACCCCAAAGAAAGACCATGATCAGAGTAATTAAGGAGAACCTGCCAAGTGGAAGCCAAAGGAGGTGGAGAGTCAAAAGTTCAGAGTAATCAGCAACTTCAAATGTGCATGTGTAGTAGGGATGCCAAGTATGATAAGTGAAAAGTGTCCATTATATTAAGCTATAATTATAGATTATAAATATATATTCTTGTATATTAAGGATGTTAGTGACCTTTTTAAACATAATTGCAATAAAGTGATAGAGATGAAAGGCTGATTTTTGGTGAGTAAATGAGAGATGAGGGATTTGCAAAAGTAAATTTGAATTCCTTTTGAAATTTAAATATGAATTGTATAAAGACTGCACAGAAATGTTTCAAAACACTGCAGAGTGTTTTGAAAACAAGAGATACCTGAACATGTTTATAGCCTGGGACAGTGTGGGAGAAAGGGAATAATTTGAGGATATTGAAGGAGAGGTGACTAAAGGAATAAGGTATTGGTAAGCTGTGAGGTCACTGATACAATGGGTGGTGGTACATTTAAACTTATTCTCTGCAGGATATTCTTTGAAGCTTGAGGAAAGGAAGTAAATATTGATTTATCTGTCTATCTTTATAGATAAGAGAGTGGAAGATCAAGGTACATCATCCCTGAAGAACCCTCCCTCCTTTTTTTTTTATGGATAAAGTTGGAGATAGTTGAATGGGAGGCAGGCAGAGATTAAGAATTTAGAGGAAATATTGAAGATTTTATTTTTAGTTTTTAGTTTATTTATTTTGAGAGGGAGAGCGAAAGTGGGGAAGGGGCAGAGAGAGAGAGAATTCCAAGCAGGCTCCACACAACCAGCGCAGAGCCTAATGCAGGGCTTGAGCTCATGATCTACAAGATCATGACCTGAGCCGAAGTTGATTTCTTAACTGACTGAGCCACCCATGTGCCTCTTGAAGCTTTTAAGTAGTTATTGAAGGGAATGTTTGAGGGTGAGAACCTTACTCAAGTGAAAAGATTTGACAAGATGATTCTAAGTATATAATGGAGGTCACAGTCTAGAAATTTGCTGTGGCACCAATCTCTGAAGGTTTATGATTTTGCTTTAACAGTGCTTAGAAATGAAGGTATGGAGTAAGCAGATTTCAACACTGATCTAGGATTGGGCCTTTTTGGGGTGGCTGTATTGGGAATTTGGAGGTGAGAGGAAATGGAGAAGGTTGAACAGTTGAGAGGATAGTTAAGGTTAGTTCATATCCATATATGAGTTTCAGGAAGAGAAATGAGGCATATGCTATATAAATCAGAAGAAAATTGAGGTCAGTGTCTCTTTGGCATTGCATTGAAGAGCAGAAATGAGGTCATGAAATTGGAAGATGGTCAGGAAGTTGTGGTCACAAAGTAGGACAATTGAAAATTTTCATCCGGAACAATTTGAAGTGATTCCAAGATCCTACATGTGAGTGAATGAATAGAATGAGTACAGGTCCAGGAATTAAGATGATATGAATGTTGAGGCTATGCTCTTAATTCTCTGTGTATTTTGTATTTCCCAGGAAATTGGCAGAAATTGGGATTGAGAGAAAGACTAAATCAGGTCTCAAGTCTTCAGTGAATGAGGTAGGGATTTATAGATAATAGCAACACAGACTAGAGGATAGAATAAATGAATGACATACTTCCCAAAGCAACATGAAGCTTTTACGTGAGGAGTAGAGTTATGGTGGTGAAAAACCAGGAAGAAGTCAATCTCCCCTGCCCAGTGGAATGGTCCTTATGTATCTGAGAGTGTTGAGGGGGAATCAGCAGCTATAAAGGGTGAACTAACAATTTCCGCTCTGACTTGGAAATATAGTGACTGTTCTGGAAAAAAAACTTAGGCCTGGAGCTGTGGTTCCAAGATGAATGGGATGTGGAGAAGAGGGGTCATTAGTGTTAAGAGTAGAGAATGAGAGCAGAGAGGTAGGTTGCCTTTCATCATTTTGTGATTGAAACATAGAGGAGAAGCATGTTTGGAAGTGATCTCCAGTGGTGTCCTACTGGCGCACACTGTTGAGAGCACCAGTACTGGTGGTTGCTGACTCTGTCTGAGCAGGGTGGTGTGGGGCACTGTAAGGTTTGCAGAGGGGCTTGTTAGAGCCTGGTCCTAGGGAAAAGTGAGGCAGAGCCAAAGAACGTGGGTCGGACAGCTCCGGAATGTCAATGCACATTGTTCTGGATGTGGGCGGATGCACCGTGCTCTGTGTAACACCAAGGCCCTTGGTGAAGTAAAGAAAGAGGGATCCCTTGATGTCTCGATAGAAGATTCCCCTCAGGGTATCGAAGTGAGCCTTCATGCGTGTGCGTGTGTTAGAGGGCAGTCCTTTATTTTTCTGTTCATTCAACATATGTCTTAGACCATTTGTGTCTTGGATATATCAGTGAATAAAACAGACAGAAATCCTCACGTTCGTGTAGCATATATTGTAGTGAGGTGGAGGAAAGTAGATAAACATGAAAAATAAATAAATTATTTATTGTGGTAAAAGAGAAGTGCTATAGAAAGAAAAACAGAACATTCAGGAGAAGGAATATTGGGAAAGGCTACAATTTTAAATGTCATGGTCAGGTTAGGCCCGATTGAATAGGTGACATTTGAACAAACTTTTTTTTGTTTGTAAGTTTATTTATTTATTTTGATAGAGAGTGTGTACCAGTGCAAGAGGGGCAGACAGAGAGAGGGAGAGAGGATCCCAAGCAGGCCCTGTGCTGTCAGTGGGGCTTGATCCAACAAATCATGAGATCGTGACCTGAGCTGAGATCAAGAACTGGGTGATTAACCAACTGAGCCACCCAGGCACCCCTCGAACAAATGTTTGAAGGAAAGGGAATGAGCCATGTGACCTTGTGGGATAGGTATTCTAGACAGAAGAAGCAATTATTGCAGAGGCCCTGAGGTGGGAGTATGCCTGGTGTGATTAAGGAATAAGGAGAGTCCCACGTGTCTGAAATGGATTAAACAAGAAGAGTACTGGGTAGTGAGGTCAGAGTGCTAGAATAAGAATGTGGCTCTTTGAAGGGTTTTTTTGGTTAAATTCTTGTTTATTATCAATAATATAGATTTATATCATTAAATACATAGTTCTTATTATTTAAGTTTGCCATGTTAAAATGTAATGAGTAGTAAAAAAATGTAAGACTCAGTTTGAGTTGTAAAATGTATGATCAGTCATTTTCTGTTTGAGGAGTAACTTTTAAGTTTTCTATTGTTAAGGTAGTAGTTTTCACTTCTTTACAGAATGATTTAGAACAAGTATTACGTCAAATTGGTGATAAGGACCAAAAGATCCAGAACCTTGAAGCCTTATTACAGAAGAGTAAAGAAAATATTTCCTTACTAGAAAAAGAAAGAGAAGATCTTTATGCAAAAATTCAGGCTGGTGAAGGAGAGACTGCTGTTCTTAACCAGTTACAAGAAAAAAACCATACCTTACAGGAACAAGTAAGCATGTCAAATATGTTCTATTTTCTATTTTCATTTGTTTTTGTTTTTAAGTTTATTTATTTTGAGAGAGGGAGAGAGAGAGTCCATGAGAAGGGTAGGGGGAGAGAGAGAGAGAGGGAGAGAGAGAATCTCAAGCAGGCTCCACACTGTCAGCACAGAGTCCGATGTGGGGCTCAAACTCACAAACCATGAGATCATGACCTGGACTGAAATTAAGAGTTGGGCGCTTACCCGACTGAGCCACCCAGGCGCCCCAAATGTGTTCTATTTCTAAAACTCACTTTTATCTTTCTAAATATTGCTAAGTACTTTATTTAAATGCCTCTTCATTCTGGTTATTTTTAGTCCTTTTTAAATATTATGTGGGTGTTTTTTGACAAATACCATCCAATTTACCTAAGAGATGGGTTGCTATTGTAGTAAAAGTAAGTTAGCATGATTTGACAAAGATCTCAGTTCATGTCCCAGTATATAACTTATTACCTGTGTGACCACAAGCAAATTATTTTGGCTTGTTGGTTCATTAGAAAAGTAGAGATGTTCTTAATAAAACACTTGCCTCATGGCATTTTGTGATGTTTTGAAAAAAAAAGAATAACAAATTATATTTATAAACTAAAAGCACTAATCAACTGTTAGTTATTACTATGTATTGGTTACTATGCAGGCTTACTAGTTACTTATATTTGGATAATTATGTCTTTGGAACACAAAGCTAATAGTTTTGATAAGTTGCTCATATGTAGTTTTAGAGAAACTTAAAAAATTTGGGTTAATGCATTTTCAAACTGAAATAATTTATAGTTGCTTTTTTAGAAGAATTGTCCAATAAGAGCTATAATTATCTAAATGAGAAGACAGTAAAACAGACTATCAGTAGGTAATAACCACTTTTCTAATTTTATTTATTTATTTATTTATTCATTTATTTTTAAAGTTTATTTATTTGACAGAGAACGCAAGCTGGGGAGGGCCAGAGAGAGGGGAGGGAGCATCTCAAGCAGGGTCCACGCTGTCAGTGCAGAGCCTAATGTAGGGCTTGAGCCCACAAATCACCAGATCATGACCTGAGCCAAAACCAAGAGTTAGATGCTTAACCAACTGAGCCACCCAGGTGCCCCTCTAATTGTTTTAAAAATAATAAATAAAAATAAATCTATGTATTTGTGCTTCTGGCCATTTTGAAGTACCTATTTAGTCCTCTTAACATAAACAAACAAAAAAATATATAAAACCAACTATTTTCAGATACTGTTCAACAAGCAGTGCAGGGTTTCAATTCCGAGAGAAGAGAAGCAAGGGAAGTGAATCTTTTGACCATTCCAACTTTTGACTTGGAGTCATTTTCCAGACTGTGGTGTAGGTTGGGGGAGTCCAATGAAAGCACAGTGGTCTCACTGAACAAAGTAGGAAGAGATTGAAGTTCAGGAAGGTTGAAGAACCTCAAATTTGCAGGGCAGAATATCAGAGAGGAGGGAATAGTGGAGAGACGAAGCTCTAAAAATCTGCATAGGAATCCACTTGAGCCTCCAGCTGACTGCTAAACTTTGCATTCTTATGTGGGATTTCATGTGGCCAGGCAATGAACAATTGTTAGGACTTGCAAACTGAAAAGTTATCAGGGCTTGGAGATGTTTATGCAAGAGCATAAAGACATGGTTGAGCACTTTGGGGACATTTAATAGAAACCCCAGAAATGTCACAACTTAGGATAAAGATAAACTAGCCCTAGGGTAAAAGCTAGTGTACACCTGACCTGAAAGCATAAAAACAAGCCTTAAAGGATCCAGTTGAGTCACATGTATGTTAACTGCCTGCTGGGATGAAATTAAGCATTTTTGAAAGAAGGCAACAAAGTCAAGATTTGTTTCCATAAATATCAAAAATTTCCAGACATTCAAAGAAGAAGAAAACATGTATGGCTCCTAAAGTATGCTTATGGCTGTAAAGGAAAAGGTATCATAATGGAAATAGAAGTGTAAATGATAAAAAAAAAAAACTATATAGAACTTCTCTCTATATGTGGAATTCAAATTTCATTGGATGTGTTTAATAGACTAACCAAATAGGAAACAATAGTGAACCTTAAGACAAGGCAGTTGAAACTGTCCAAAAGGAAGCACAGAGAGAAAAAAGATGGCTAAAAACCAAAAACCTATGCTTTAGTGACCTGTGAGACAAGATCATATAATCTAACATACATATAATTGGTGTGACAGAAGGGTAGGGAGTATAAATCTATTTATTGAAATTTACTTACTGAAGAAATAATGGCTGAAAAAAAATTTTAATGTGATTAAAAATATGAACCCACAGATTCAAGAAACTCCATGAATTCCAAACAGGGTGCACCAAAGAGACCTCAGATGAATTGGATTTCATCTAAATTAAAAATATTTGCTCTTTAAAAGATACCATTACAAAAATAAAAGACAAGGCAGAGTGGGAGAAGATACTTGAAACACATACATCTGACAACTTGGAAATATTCAGAATATGAAAGGATCTCTTATTACTTAATTATATCCATGATTGTCTGGGGTTAGAGATGAGTGGAGGGTACTGACTGCAAAGGGGCATGAATAAACCTTTTGGGGTAATTGAAATGTTCTCCATATGATGGTGGCAATGGGTATGTGAGTGTATATATTTGTCACATCTCCTCAAGCTGTGCAATTAAATTAGATGAGTTTTATTTCATGTAAATTATAGTTCAGTAAAGATGGTTTTAAAAATAATAGGAATCTCTGAATTAATTTTTTCTTCTGGTTTTGAGAGATTGTTTACTTATTTGTGGAAAGATATGAATAAATTTTCTTAAAAAATATGAGATAACTTATCATAGAGCTCTTTTGTATTCTAATGGTCCTTAAATACATTTTTATTGTATCATTTGTGACCTTCATAATTAGTCTTCTTGTACTTAGGTAACTCAACTAACAGAGAAGCTGAAGAATCAGTCAGAAAGCCATAAACAAGCCCAGGAGAATTTGCATGACCAAGTGCAAGAGCAGAAGGCACATCTTAGAGCTGCACAAGACCGTGTCCTTTCCTTAGAAACTAGTGTCAATGAACTAAATAGTCAATTAAATGAGAGCAAGGAGAAGGTCTCCCAGCTTGACATACAGGTAATATTGAATTATTCAATTTAATGTGAGTTTGTTTAAATAAAATAATTGTAGGCCATCAAAAATTGTTTTAAGACTATAGATTTTTTTAAATTTAAATCCAAGTTAGTTAATGATTTCAGGAATAGAATTTAGTGATTTGTCACTTACATATAACACCCATTGTTCATACCAACAAATGCCCTCCTTAATGCCCATCACCCTTTTAGCCCATCCCCCCACCCAACACCCTGCCATCAACCCTCAGTTCTCTGTATTTAAGAGTCTCTTACAGTTTATCTTCCTCTGTTTTTATCTTATTTTTCCTTCCATTCCCCTGTATTCCTGTTTTGTTTCTTAAATTCCACATAGTGAAATCATATATGTCTTTCTCTGAATAATTGGCTTAGCATAATAGTTCCATGCATGTTGTTGCAAATGGCAAAATTTCATTCTTTTTGATTGCTGAGTAATACTCCATTGTGTATACACACCACATCTTCTTCATCCATTCATCTGTCGATGGACATTTGGACTCTTTCCATACTTTGACTATTGTCGATAGTGCTGCTGTAAACATTGGGGTGCATGTGCCCCTTTGAATTAGCACTCCCGTATCCTTTGTATAAATTCCTAGTAGTGTTATTGCTGGGTCATAGGGTAGATCGATCTATTGTTAACTTTTTGAGGAACCTTCATACTGTTTTCCAGAGAGGCTGCAGCAGTTTGCATTCCCACCAGCAGTGCAAAAGGGTTCCTCTTTCTCCGCATCCTCACCAACATCTGTTGTTGCCTGAGTTGTTCATGTTAGCCATTCTGATGGATGTGAGGTGGTATCTCATTGTGGTTTTGTTTTGCATTTCCATGAGGCCATCAAATGTTTTAAATTCTGTTTCTCCCTGTGTCTCTGTCTTTCTGTCTCTCTTTCTGTCTCCCTGTCTCTTTGTCTCTATCCCCCCAGTCTCCCACCTCCCTCTCACTCTCTGCTTTATTTCATTAGTGGAAAAACATTGGGAAAAAGAATTAAATAAAGGTGGCATCT
Source organism: Proteles cristata cristata (assembly GCA_017311185.1). NCBI lineage: Eukaryota > Metazoa > Chordata > Mammalia > Carnivora > Hyaenidae > Proteles > Proteles cristata. The sequence continues at coordinate 585,261 of JAESUZ010002682.1, forward strand.
AGACAGTTTGTTTAGCTTTCCCATTTACCTTTTTTTTCTCTTTATTTTCTACTGGCAAACTACACTTTCTGAAATCACCAGATCCTTTTGCTTTTCTTTTTTTTCGTGAGGTGCTTATTATTGTTTTTAAAGTTCAAAGTCCTTTGATACTGTACCATTAGATTTCTATGTTTAATACTTTTTGACTTTGATTTTTAAATTTCACTTTAAAATTTAAAAGCATAAAAATACTTTTCTATGCTACCATTATATATATTTTTTATTTTTTTAACTTTTTATTAAGTTTTTACTTTAATTTCAGTATAGTTAAAATATAGCTAACTGTAGTTAACACCATTATATATTTTTAATATACGTTTTTTCAGAGGCCAATACAGAAGTCTTGTTCAATGAATCAGTGACAGGATTGGAATTAAAACATATTTTAATTTTCTATTCTCATTATTGGTTTCTTATTCTATACTATAGTAGAGAAAGTTATAGAAACATATCTAAGCCTTGATTTTCTTTATTTTAGGAAAATAATTCTATTGAAAGTAAATATAAAATAACAGACATGCATGTTAACTTGGAGGAAGAGATTACACATTTCTTTCTACTTAAAATGTAAATATTTGTTAGATGGGTTACATGATAACCCAATTTGAAAGAGGGAGAAGTGTTTTGATGTCAAATAGGGACATATATAGTCTTATATATATCATAATAAATTCCATCATTTATCCCAACATTATTAGGAGTCTTTTCTCCTATTCATTCCTGTTTTGGGGATTATTACATACTTATTTTTCACTGTCTAAGTCCTTATATTTTTTGCCAAAGGACTTAATTTTTAAAATAATTTGACAAAAACAGTGTATTTTCAAGCAAGAGAAAGTCAAGAACTAGATACAAATCAAATGACTGGTAAATTTTATTACAGATTAAAGCCAAAACTGAATTATTGCTATCAGCAGAAGCAGCAAAAACTGCTCAAAGAGCAGATCTTCAGAATCATTTGGACACAGCCCAAAATGCATTACAAGATAAACAGCAGGTAGGTGAACTTGATGCAGTCTCATCGCATAAGCTAATGTTTTGGTAGATAAATTAATTGCAAACATGTATGAAAGTGATACTCAATTTTATTAATATTGTGAGCAACTCGCTTATTCCTCTTAATTTCTGCCTGAGTTCGGAACCAGTTCTAGAACCACTTCTGAGTGAGACAGATGAAGATAAAAGTATCATTTTTGTTTTTTATTAAGTGCAATTGGTGTATAGTCATGGTTGGGCTTCTTAATTTTGTATTAGTCCTTAGTGTAGACCATGGTGTGGAGCTGAATAATCTACTCCTAATTGTTGAACTGTTGCGTCATTGCATCAAGTGCCAATGATTGGGAAAGACTTTCACACCTGTTTTTAGTAAAATGTGTGTGTTTAACACTGGATTGGAGATGGTATAGAAGAATAAGTCACTTTCATACATTGCTGGTGGTAGCGTATGTTAGTTCGACCTTTTAATAGTAGGGATAGCTGTTTGGCAGTGTATTTCAGGAACTTTAGGATATTTCCTATTCCTTTGGTTCACTTTTAGTCCTTTATGCTAAGGACTTTTAGGATGCTGTTTACATTTCTATTAATAAAATATGCAAAGTTCAGTAACAATCTAAGAATCTGAAGTAGGACAGTTAGCTAAGAAAAGGTCTGAATTAATAAAATGGAAATTTATGCTGTTAAATATAATATTTTAGAAAATGTCACAATTTCATGATGCACTGTAATGTAAAAACAAAGGTTATAATAAAACACTATGTAAAGCAAGATTCTATTTCTATTTTAAAAGTGTAAATCAGAAAATGGAAACATACAGAAAAGACTGAAAGTTATCAAAACATTAATAGTAATTATCTGTGGGTGGTGGGTTTACTAGTGATTTTTATTCTTCATTGCCTCTAGGTATTACAAATTCATAGATGTAGTCACCATAATAGTTTTTAAATGTTATTTTTAAAAATAGGATCTTGAACATTGAAAACGTTTAATTATAATATAAAAGTGCTATTTTATTATTAGCCTACTTAATGTTTATTGTATCTTCTGGCTCCTAAAATAACTCTTCCTAGAAAAGTTAAGTGGTAATGCATATAAACTTAATTATCTCATGCTGTGTACAATTTCAGTTCAGGTCCTTTGTATTGGTAAAATAACCTCTGATATATCATTAGGCTTCTTTGTAATCTTACTTCAAATAGTTCTGTAAATAAAATTAGAATTTTCAGTTTTACTTTGATCAGACATTTGGGAATACAAGAAAGTAAAGTTTACCAAAGTTTCAACTGTACTTTTCTTTAGGAATTAAATAAGATCACTACTCAGTTGGATCAGGTCACTGCAAAGTTACAGGATAAGCAAGAACACTGCAGTCAGTTGGAAAGTCATCTTAAAGAACATAAAGAGAAACGCCTTTCTTTAGAACAAAAAACTGAAGAATTAGAAGGTCAAATTAAGGTTTGTATAAAAGATATTAAGTATATTCCCTATATTTTCTGCTGCTATAGTAATGGAAACTGATGACCTAGAAGGAATCAGAGAATTTTAAATTTGGAAACAAAGGTGAAGTTATGATATAGAATTTTAAATTACTTGGAATTTTTCTGGTCTCAATTTTGAATTCCATTTCTTCATTAATGAGTGGCTTTTACAGATGGCAGTTAACATGTATACTGAGTTCTTTGTAATGTTTAAAAGAAACAACCAACCAGGGATATACTCTGTAATGACAAGGAACTTAACATTTTATTGTTGTTATTGTTGTTATGAAGCCTCTTCTGTTCCTTCATTTCTATCTCCTTCTTCCTTATTTCAGAATACATTTCATATATGACATACTTCTTCACTTTTTAAACTTTACATGTATACCTTTTAGATTTTGTTTTTAGTTTAATAATAAGTTTATGCTGTGGGAAACTGCTTCTTCAACTCCAAGTGAAAGTGTTGATGTACTAAAGAGATTAATTGAGTAGACCTATCAGACAAGGGTTTGACAACTGAGTCCTTTGTCCTTCAGATGGGATCTACTATCAACTAAACAAATACTTCTCAAATTACTATATATGTATGTAAGTTATACTTCACATACAGAAGAAATACTTCTGTAGAACTGTTGGCTGTGTACATGTATGTGTGTATAGCCACACCAACACAACATGGACGAAGAATTACATTTACAATTGTTTATGAGTTTCTTTTTTTCTTTTCTTTATGGCCAGTGATGACAGTAATGACAAATTACTTTTTGTAATGATTTGAAAAGAACAGAAGAACCGTTTTACCAAAAAGTGTCTCATGAGAATTCTCTGTGGGTATCTTTTACAAATAATTGTTTAGAACCAAGATTGTCTCTTGTGATTATCAGATCTTCAACATTGGGTAACTATTTTAGGAAGTATTCCATATGTTTTATGTAATTATTTGTTACAAAATTTTACAATTACATCAAACATCTATTGTAAGAGTTGAATAAGAACTCTAGATACCTAGGTTGGTTTATAAAATATTTAGGGTACAAAATTATCACAACTATACAAGAAAACGAATTACTCATATATATTCAAACTTTATATTTAACAGTTTGATTTTGCAGATTTGCAAAAATGCACACAGCTCTATGTATATGTATGAGACAGAACCTACACTGAGAGGAATAACAGTCTCTAAACCAAGAATTTAAAGATGCGGGGTGCCTGGGTGGCTTAGTCGGTTAAGCGTCCGACTTTCGCTTAGGTCATGATCTCGTGGTTCGTGGGTTCGAGCCCCGCGTCGGGCTCTGTGCTGACTGCCAGCTCAGAGCCTGGAGCCTGTTTCAGAGTCTGTGACTCCCTCTTTCTCTGACCCTCCCCCGCTCACAGCTGTCTCTCTCTCTCCTAGAAATAAAGAAAACATTAAAAAAAAATAAAAGAATTTAAATATGCAATGCCAGGAATTTAGCTGTCTTTATATTTAGGGACAATAAGTATTAAGGAGAAGGATGATATGACAACTTCATTTTAGTTTTGAATATTTACAGTTACATCAGTGTTGTTTACTAGATGTAACGGGTAATACATGTTAAGTGAGCCTATGTATGATGAGCCTGTTACCTAGTTTTTTCATACTTGAGTTAATAACTTTTACCCTAGCAATAGACACAATTATCTTAAGGTTTTTCTCTTATTTTGAGTTAATTTTAAAAAGTAGAAACTTGGTGACTGCCTGGCATGTACAAAGCCTGCTGGTGGGTCCTCTGAAAAATTCCAAAATAAATCGTTCCTTTACTCAGTAGTGGCTTCAGAATGGAAAACATGTTTTTTATTATAACATAAATATTTTAGGGTTATTATTCTGTGTTATGTCAACACCAATTTGAGTATAAACAAAAATGTTATATTTAATAATAGATAGGTAATTATTGACATTAAAATGGTTGCTGTGTTCTGTTTCTTCCATAGAAACTAGAAGCTGATGCTCTTGAAGTTAAAGGAAGCAAGGAGCAGGCTTTGCGGGACCTGCACTTGCAGAGACAGCTGAATACAGATTTAGAACTTAGAGCCACAGAACTGAGGAAGCAACTTGAAATGGAGAAAGAAATGTAAGCTAAACTCTTTAAGGGAGGGGATTGTAAACTGAGGATTAGAATCTTATGATTTCAGGGGCGCTGGAGAGGCTCAGTTAAGCGTCCCACTCTTGACTTCAGCTCAGGTCATGATGTCATGGTTTGTGGGATTGAGCCCTGTGTGGGGCTCTGCATTGACAGGACCTGCTTGGGATTCTTTCTCCTCACCCCCATGTGCATGCGCGTTTGTGTGCATGCGTAACAGTCTCTCTTTCCCTCTCAAACATTTTCAAAAAGTCTTCTGATTTCAGTTTTGCTACCACAGTGCTTAAAGATTTATTAAATGGTTATTTTGTATTGATTCTATAATCTGCTGATGTTAATATGAATGAAAAATAAAGCTATTATAGTATGGTTAAATTTACCTTCACTAGAAAGGATTGCGAATTTGGTTCATCTAGTCTCTTTTCAACAGTAATGTGACATTCATTTCTCTGGGTTAAAGCAATTGTTTTGAGTTGTTCACTGATTTGAATAAATTAATGCGAAATTAACAAATAGAGGAGCATATATATATATATATATATATACACACACATATATATATATATACACACATATATATATACATATGAGGCTTTGAGGTACTATACTACGTAGGCAATGTATACTTTCTTGTAAGAAATAATTTATTTTAGCTTTGAGGTACTATACCACGTAGGCAATGTATACTTTCTTGTAAGAAATAATTTATTTTAGCTTTGTGATGCATCTCAGCAGATTGTATTTGTGAACACAAGGGAAAGACCAGAATCAATGTACCTTTCAAAAACTATTGAGGTAAAATTTACATACTGTTAAATACACAGATCTTACATATACAATTTGAGTTTTAGTAAGTGTATACTCTGTATAATATGCCCTCCCACCCACAATATTTTCATACCCATGGAGTTTCTTCAGGTGCCCTTCTAGTCAATACCTTGTAGAAAACCACAGTTCTGATTTCAGTCTTCATAGATTAATGTTGTGTGTTTTTGAAATTAAATCACGCAAGTATGTTCTTTTTTTATGACTGGCTTTTTTTTTTCCCCACTTAATATACTATTTTTAAATTCGTCTGTATAGTTGGATATTATTCCACTGAATGGACTATAGTTTATCTGTTTTCTGTTGGTGAGTATTTTTAGGTTGTTTGTAGTTTTTAGCTGTCATGAATAAAGATGCTATCAGTATTCTTATACAAGCATTTTTGTTAAACTACAGGGCCATGGTGGAGTAGCTATATGTTCAACTGCTTGAGAAACTGTGAAACCTTTTTCCAAAGTGGCTGTACCATTTTATACTTCTACTGGGAATGTTTCATTGCTTTATATCCTTGCCAGTATTTGGTGTTGTTGGTCCTTTAATTTTAGCTGTTTATTGAAGATGAGATGGTGTCTTATTGTGGGTTTAATTTGCATTTCTTATGGAGTGTCTGTTAAATTATTTTGCCTATTAAAATTTTCCCCCATTGGGTCTTTTTATTACTAATTTGTAGGAGTTCTTTATATATGCAAAGTACTAATCCTTTGCCAGATAGCCAGCGAGCTAACCAGACAAATAGATTATCAAGACTTTTCCTAACAGCCTTTTTTTTTTTTTTTTTTGGTAATATCTTTCAGTGAAAAGATTTAAATTTTGGTTGAGCTCAATTTGCCACTTATTTTTATTTTATGTTTAATGTTTTCTGTCCTTTCTATGAAACCTCTGCCTATCCCCAAGGTTTATGAAGAATTCTCTTACGTTTTCTTCTAGAAGTTTTACAGTTTCAGTTTTTACATTTAGGTCTAGGATCTGTGTTGAACTATTTTTGTGAGAGATCTGAGAAGGAGTCCAGGATCACCTTTTTTCCCTCGTACATTGTTAAGTTTTTCTGGTACGATTTGTTGATTAAACTTCTTTCTTCCAATGAGTGGCCTTTGATGCCTTTTTCAAGAGCAGTTTACCTAATACGTGTGAGTTTATTTGTGGGCTTTAGTCTGTTTTATTGGTCTGTGTGTCTCTATGATATCCTGACACCAGTACCATCCTATTATGACTTTTGTAGCTTCTTGGTATAGGTATTGATATCAAGTTGTATCAGCCCTGCAACTTACTTCTTTTTCAAGGTTGTCTTGGTTCTTTTAAGTTTATTGCTTTTCCATATAAATTTTAATATTGTCCATTTCTGCAAATAAAATTGTTGGGTTTTGATTGGAATTTCAGTGAATCTCTAGTTCGGTTTGGGGGAGAATGAATGTTTTAACAATACAGAGTCTTCTAATCTGTGAACCTGGTATATGTCTAATATTTATGTCTTCTTTAATATCTCTGATCAACATTTTGTTGTTTTTAAAATAGGGATCTTGAATATCTTTTGCTGAATTTAATCCTAAATTCTTCATGTTTTTCAATTTTATTGTAAGTGGAAATTTTTTTTTTTAGCATTTATTTATTTTTGAGAGACAGAGTATGAGCAGGGGAGGGACAGACAGAGAGAGAGGGAGTCACAGAATTTGAAGCAGGCTCCAGGCTCTGAGCTGGCTGTCAGCACAGATCCCAATGCGGGACTCAAACCCACGAATCACAAGATTTCGACCTGAGCTGAAGTTGGCCGCTTAACTGACTGAGCCACCCAGGTGTCCTGGAAATGTTTTTTAAATTTAATTTTCTGATCATTTGTGGCTAGTATAAACATACAGTTGAGTCTTACATATTGACCTACTACCGTCTAGCCTTGTTAAGTTTGCATTTTTGTTTTGTAGAGGTATTAGAATTTTCTAAGTGGACAGTCTTGGTATATGTGAATTAATAAGTTATATATTTTTTTCTTTAGTCTGTATGTCTAGGATTTTTTTTTTTTCTTGACTTACTGCTAGCTAACACCTCCAGTGAATGTAAAAAGATAGTGGATATCCTTGGGTTGTTCCCAGCCTTGAGCAGGAAACAGGAAATACTTCATCATTAATTTTGAGATTAGCTGTAGGTTTTTTGTAGATTCCTTTATCACATCAAACACATTCCTATCTATACTAGTTTTCTTAAATTTTTTTATTAACTTCTTTTTCTGCATCTGTTGTTATGATCATATGCTTTTTCTCCTCTATTCTGTTAATAGGGTGAATTACATGGATTTTTTTAATAGTTTATTGTCAAGTTGGTTTCCATATAACACCCAGTACTCATCCCCACAAATGCCCTCCTCCATGCCCATCAACCCCCTTTCCCTCCCCCCCACCCCATCTGCCCTCAGTTTGTTCTCGGCATTCAAGAGTCTCTCATGGTTTGCCTCCCTCCCTCTCCCTGACTATTTTTCCCCTTCTTCTCACCCATGGCCCTCCATTAAGTTCCTCCTAATCCTCCTATACATGCAAACATATGGTATCTGTCCTTCTCCACCTGACTTATTTCGCTCAGCATAACACACTCAAGTTCCATCCATGTTGCTACACATGGCCAGATTTCATTCTTTCTCATTGCCATGTAATATTCCATTGTATAGATAAACCATATCTTCTTGATCCATTTGTCAGTTGGTGGACACTTAGGTTCTTTCCATGTTCTGGCTATTGTTGAGAGTGCTGCTATGAACATTGGGGTACATGTGCCCCTATGCATCAGCACTCCTGTATCTCTTGGGTAAATGCCTAGCAGTGCTACTGCTGGGTCATAGGGGAGTTCTACTGTTAATTTTTTGAGGAACCTCCACACTGTTTTCCAAAGGGGCTGTACAGTTTACATTCCCACCAACAGTGTAGGAGGGTGCCCGTTTTTCTACATCCTCACCAGCATCTAGAGTCCTTGATTTGCTCATTTTAGCCACTCTGACTGGCATGAGGTGGTGTCTCAGTGTGGTCTATCTTTTCCTGTTCCATTGGTTGCCTATTTTATGGATCGTTTCCTTTGCCATGCAGAAGCTTTTAATCTTGATGAGATCCCAATAGTTCATTTTTCTCTTGATTCCCTTGCATTTGGGGATGTGTCAGGGGATGTGTCAAGAAATTGCTGCGGTTGAGGTCAAGGAGGTTGTTTCCGGCTTTCTCCTCTAGGGTTTTGATGGTTTCCTGTCTCACATTCAGGTCTTTTATCCATATTGAGTTTATTTTTGTGTATGGTGTGAGAAAATGATTTAGTTTCATTCTTCTACATGTTGCTGTCCAGTTCTTCCAGCACCATCTGTTAAAGAGGCTGTCTTTTTTCCATTGGATACTCTTTCCTGCTTTGTCAAAGATTAGTTGGCTGTACACTTTTGGGTCCAATTCTAAGTTCTCAATTCTATTCCATTGGTCTATGTGTCTGTTTTTGTGCCAGTACCATACTGTCTTGATGATGACAGCTCTGTAGTAGAGACTAAAGTCTGGGATGGTGATGCCTCCCACTTTGGTTTTCTTCTACATTAATTGCTTTTCAAATATTAAACCAACTTTGCTTTCCTAGGATAAATCCCACTTGATCATCTTGTATTATTCTTTTTATATATTGCTGTATTTGACTTGCTAATACTTTGTTTAGAATTTTCTTTGCATTAATGAGGACTACTGGTCTGCAGTGTTCTTTTAATATCATTGCCGTGGTTATTGGAGTCATGGTTATGTTGGTCTTAAGAATAAATTGACAATATTTCCTCTTCCTCTCTTTTCTGAAAGAGTTTGTAGGTGATGAGTATTATTTATCTTTTAAATGTTTTATTGAATTCACCAATGAACCAACTGGTCTGAAATTCTCTCTGCATTGCTTCTTAATTTGGAGTTCAATTTATTTATTGATATAAATTATTGATATAGGGCTATTATTGTTTTCTATCATTTTAATTGAGTCAGTTTTGGTAATTTGTGTTTTGGAGGAATTTATCCATTTCTTTTTTTTTTTTAATATTTTTTATTTATTTCTAGGAGAGAGAGAGAGAGAGAGATAGACAGAGACAGCGTGAGTAGGGGAGGGTCAGAGAGAGAGGAAGTCACAGGCTGAAACAGGCTCCAGGCTCTGAGCTGGCAGTCAGCACAGAGCCCGATGCGGGGCTCAAACCCACGAACCGTGAGATCATGACCTAAGCGAAAGTTGGACGCTTAACCAACTAAGCCACCCAGGCGCCCCGAATTTATTCATTTCATCTAAACTTCAAATTTATTGGCATAATGTTCATAGTATCATTATACTTTTAGGGTCTGTAGGGTCTGTAGTAATATGTTACTAATAGCAGTAATTTGTGTTCTCTTTTTCTTTCTTGATCAGTCTAATTTGGGGTTTATCAATTTTCTAAAAGAACCTTGCTTTGACTTTGTAACTTTTCTCTTTCATTTATTCCTCATCTTCTCTTTAGTATTTTCTTCCTTAGACTTTGGGTTTCATTTGCTCTTCTCTATATAGTTTTTTAATGTGAAACCTTCTCTGTGGCTGTTTACCTTTTGTAGTATCTGTTTCATTTTCCCAGTTCTTCACCCTGTTTGTATTTTGTTAATGTCAGATGTCAGGCATTCTGCAGATGGTAGTTGCATGCCTTAGTTTAGTGAAATCAATATAATGTGACAGTTTTTCAACAGATGGAGTAAATTACCTTAAAGAAGATTGTCTTTTTTTCTAGTTTGCATTAAGTGCTTAATGGCTCATTAAAGCTCTGAGTATAAAGATGGATTAGTTTAGGGGCACCTGGGTGGCTCAGTTGGTTGAGTGTCCGACTTTGGCTCAGGTCATGATCTCACAGTTTGTGGTATCGAGCCCCACGTCAGGCTCGGTGCTGACAGCTAGCTCAGAGCCTGGAGCCAGCTTCAGATTCTGTATCTCCCTCTCTTGCCCTCCCCTAATCATGCTATCTCTCTCTGTCTCTCTCAGAAATAAATAAAACATTAAAAAAAAAATTTTTTTAAAGATGGATTAGTTTAGAAGATATTAGGATCTAAAATATTAATTGATATATGATATATGAAATTTCAAATGTCGGTGGCAGAGAGGATATGTGCTTCCAGACATTCCTAAATAGTCATTTAAAAGGTACCAAGATGGGGTATCTTTTCTTCACTACTAAGAAATAGTCTCTTTAGCTTGTTCTTGATGTCGATGCTTAGATTGGGTCTTGCCGTAAGATCTTCAGTGGACACATTACTCACTAGAATTTTGATAGATAAAAATCAGTTCCACCCAATTCATCTGAATGTCTCATGGGAGGGCTTGTGACCCCATTGGAGGGCTTTTGAGGGCTTGTAACATTTCAGTACACTTTGCCTTTAGATGCCAAATAGCCCACTCTGACTGAGTTGACAGACTTGATCTCTAACAAAGGTATGAAGATTTTTGACTCTGAGTAGTATAGATGGAAGCTGAGAGCCTGGGAGAGGTACTCTTTATGGAAATGAAATAAAACCCATCAGATTGATAATAATTACTTGATACCTTCATGGTTTTGTCTTTGGGAGTGATGATGAAAAATTTTTTATTTTCACAAGTAAAGTGGATCCTGATGCTTTGAATTTGAGGATATAGAGATGCATTGGATACCTTAAATGGCATTCCTTCTCACTGTTCGCATCATAGTTTCCAGTGCACAGGTATTTGGGGAGCATATCTGATCCTTCATATCACCCACTGTGTAGTTTCTCACCTCTGGTACCCAATCATCAGTCCATGAAGATACCTCTGAGTTAGTTCTTATTCTCCTTCTCAAGATCCCTGTGGGCCCAATAGTTCTTTCTATTTTTAATGGGTTCACAGTAAATGGGCCCATTTCTATTCTGTGTTCTAATCTCATGGTTCAGAACTCAGAGGCTTTTACATCATCTTGAGGTAAGGAAACCTTTTAATACTAAAGTCTTTTTTTGCCTATATACTTTATGGAAATGTTTTTTATGTGGTCTTTCATTTCTACTGTACTATCTAAGAAAAAAGAGCCAGGGAAATACATCTAGGATTTGATTAAACCTCATCCCTGATACCAGGGCTGAACCCAAAGAACAGGGAAAGTTTCCCATTTCCCAAGGCCCACCTACATCTATATATTCAATTCTCCCTCCAACTCTCATCTTATGATGTATTTTCATTACTGTACAGTTTAATATTTTTTCTAATCTCCTTTGTAATTTTTTTTTTGATGCATGGGTTATTTAGAAGTATGTTGTTTACTTTCCAAATATTTGGAATTTTTTTTAGATCGCGTACAGTTATTGACTTCTAATTTAAATTCATTGTGAACAGAGAACATACTCTGTAAAATTCAGCTTTTCTTTTTTTAAAAAATTTTTTAATGTTTACTTATTTTTGAAAGAGAGAGCGTGAGCACATGAACAGGGGAGGAGCAGAGAGAGAAGGGGGTGGGGCACAGAATCCGAAGCAGGCTCCAGGCTCTCAGCTGTCAGCACACAGCCCAGTGCAGGGCTTGAACTCACAAACCGTGAGATGAAGTTGGACACGTAACCAACTGGCCATCCAGGCGCCCCTAAAATTTAACTTTTCAAACTGTCTTATTTATGGCCCACTGTATGGCTTATCTTGGTTAATTTTCCATGTGCACATACATGTATTCTGTGTTGGATAAAGTGCTTTATAAATGTCAACTAAGCCAGGGTGGCTGATAATGTTTAAAAAATTTTTTTTTGTTTGAATATAGTTGATACACAATGTTACATTAATTTTTTTAAAAAAATTTTATTGCATGATTCTTTTATATTTTTTCCTTAAACAGTTATTGTCAAGTTGGTTTTCATATAACACCCAGTGCTCATCCCCACAAGTGCCCTCCTCCATACCCATCACCTCTCCTTTCCCCCACCCCCATCAGCCCTCAGTTTGTTCTCAGCATTCAGGAGTCTTTCATGGTTTGTCTCCCTCCCTCTCTCCAACTGTTTTTCCCCTTCTTCTCACCCATGGTCCTCCGTTAAGTTCCTACTACTCCATCTATATGTGCAAACATATGGTATCTGTCCTTCTCTGCCTGACTTATTTCGCTCAGCATAACACCCTCAAGGTCCATCCATGTTGCTACACATGGCCAGATTTCATTCTTTCTCATTGCCATGTAATATTCCATTGCATAGACAAACCACATCTTGATCCATTCATCGGTTGATGGACACTTAGGCTCTTTCCATGTTCTGGCTATTGTTGAGAGTGCTGCTATGAACATTGGGGTACATGTGCTCCTATGCATCAGCACTCCCGCATGTTACATTAAGATGTACAACATAGTGATTCAATGTCTCTGTATGTTATGCTATGTTCACCACAATGGTAGCTACCATCTGTCACCAGAAAACACTATTAGAGTACCATTAGCTATATTCCCCGTTCTGTACTTTTTGCTCCCTTGACTTATTCATTCCAGGTAATGTTTAACCTTCTATATCTTTGCCACTTTTTTCCTCTGGTTGTGCTGTCAATTTCTGAGAAGGAGGTATTAAAGTTTCCAGCTCTGATTGTGGGTTTATTACTTTAGCACCATTTTTATTTTTTATTAAAATTTTTTTTAATGTTTATTTATATTTGAGAACGAGAGAGACAGAGTGTGAGGGAGGGGCAGAGAGACAGGGAGACACAGAATCCGAAGCAGGCTTCACGCTCCGAGCCGTCAGCATAGAACCCAACATGGGGCTCGAATTTAGGAACTGTGAAATCAAAACCTGAGCCGAAGTCAGACACTTAACTGACTGAACAACCCAGGCACCCCACTTTAGTGTCCTTTCTAAAAATAAAGTTTTATAGTGACCATGAAAGCCTTTATTTCTCTCTTGCCTTCTTTGGTTCACATAATCTTATGATTTTGTAATAACTACTTATGGGAAAGATAAGTAGCATAGTAATATATATCAAGTCCTAATTTAGGGTTGCTTGGTAGGAATTATAACTATATTAAGAAGGTAAAATAAAATTAGCGTAATGATTTTTCTAATTTTAAAATTTTTTAATTTTTTAATTTTTTTTGAGAGAGTGTAAGCATGAGTGGGGTAAAGGGAGAGGGAGAAAGAGAATCTTAAGCAGCCTCCATGCCCAGCATGGATCCTGATGTGGGGCACCATCTCATGAATAACCATGAGATCCTGACCTGAGCTGAAATCAAGAGTCTCTCACTTGATTGGCTGAGCCACCCAGGTGCCCCAGTATAATGACTTCTATTTATACCTTTGAAAATCAGTGAAGTGCATTATCCTATGAATGCACGAAACTCACATCTTTTCTAGCCACTTAGAAAGTAAAAGTAAGTTTCTGGGACTAAAAGTTGAAATTTTTCAGAGTGTAAATATTCTGGTATTGTATGAATACCCAACTCCAAGTATGTGACTAGTATATCTTTTAACAGCCTCTCTTTAACATATTTTTGAATTTATGCCTATTATAAAGCATCAGAGATAGCATGTATTCAAGAAACATTACTTTGCATCTGGTTTTATTTTCACTTTTAAAATGGCTTATCTTTAACCTGTTTTTCTTTTAGTGCATAATTTCATTCAGTTTGGTTCATAATCTTATTCATAATTTTATGAAAACAATAGAGATTTTTAACTTTCTTTTACCTATATCTTCATTTCCTTATTCTTGTAGCTTTTTCTTTCAGGTGTAGCAAATTTATGTTAAGGGACAAATGATAACAAGTCTCTTGTATAATCTGTTAGGCTCTAGGATTAAAGTGAATCTTTTGTCTTTCTCTGTGCTTGAAATGAAATTTTTTTTGCTTTATCTTTTTCTGGGTTAATATGTTTTGAAGTTTAAGACCTAAAAAACACATAATGTGTTGTGTGCTTTCAAGGAAAGAAGCAAAATTCTCTGTATGCTTGGAAACTAACACAGGGAGCAGGTTCTTTAAGATGCACAGAAAAGCTTTTCTGGCTCTTGTAGACTAGAGGGTCTGCTGTATGTTAGAGGGTCTTCTGTATGTACAGTTTTCAGGGGGCATCTATTGCAGTAGATAAGACTGGATTAAGTCAGGAGGATTAGATGGTCCTAGCTTTACCACTAACTTATTTGACTCAAAGAAAATCATCTCTGTTTCATGATCAGACTTAAGTATTTTTTCAGTTGTGTAATTTTACGATGTTTAATCATTTTTTTTACTTCTGAGCTACACAAGGAAGTTTTAAAACTCAATAATTATTACTTTTTAATGGTAAACTATGCATTGTTTAAAAAATTGTTTCTTAAATATTTAGAGTATCCAGTACAAAGTTGGAACTACAGAAAAAATCTGAAACTCTTGAAAATATGAAGCAAGTGCTTACTAAGCAAGAGGAAGAAAAAAAAATACTTAAACAAGAAATTGAAAATTTAAGTCAAGATGCAAAGATGCAGCACAAGGAATTGAATAACAAAGTTCAAACAGCAGCAGCAGAACTACAAAAACTGAAGATGGAGAAAGAAACCCTAAGGACAGAGCTTTCTGCAGCCAAAGAGAATTTATCAAAAGTTTCTGATTCTTTGAAGAACTCCAAAAGTGAATTTGAAAAGGAAAATCAGAAAGGAAAAGCTGCTATATTAGATTTGGTTAGTTGTTTATATTTACTTGGTTAGGTAGAAATGATTTTTATTTATAATGTATTCGTTTGTCTGTTTAATTTACTGTTGACTTTTTATCCTGCATTTAAATGATCTTAATTCTTATGAGGACATGAATTGGGATCGTTTAACCTGAGAAAAAGATATTGGTGTTTGTGTGTATAATTTTCCAGAGGCCCAGAAAACTTTCATTTGTATAAACAGTCTTTCCTTATTGCTAGTATGATGCTAGATTTGAGAGATTGCCTCCTGTTTGTCCTCAGAGAAGTTTTCACAGAGAACATAGCTGCTGGTTCAAACATTATTCACTTGCGTAAAAAACAGAAAAAGATCAGAAAGATTGTGATGACTTTTAATCCTGGTACTATAAACTTTTTCATTCTCAACTGAATATTCTAAAACTCTAGAAAGCACTATGTCTTGGAGATAACCATAAACCACATTTAAACTATATGGAAAAAAAGTCACACCGTCTCAAAAAATTCTTAACGGAGAATGTGTTCTCAGAAATACTTTAACCAGGAATAACAGAGTAGCAACAAAAGTAAAATTCTTTTGCTCTCAATATGAAAATCAGTGAAGACATTTAGTAGCACAAAAAATATATGGTATTAGTATGTTACTTTTATGTTTCTGTTTGGAGAAGTCATCTCCTATATGTACATCTTCCCTCTTAAGTTATATATGATTATTCCTTATTTATTGTTTTAATGCTTTCTTTCACAAAAATTTCCTTTCTTCCATTCTGTTGAAGATTGTTATACTTTTAAAATAGCATGACAAGTTAATTATAATTAATTCTGTGACATGAAAATGTGGATTCCACAGAATTCCAGAGTAATCTGCTGTTGGTTGATAATAGAAGCTCTTAACCTTTTCCCACCCTCTACCTTTACTGCTGTAGTATTTATCACTTTTATAACTGAAATGGATGATTCTATCCCATTCTGAACCATCAGTGATTCTAGTTTATTTCCAATGTGTGGATCTTACAAGTGTTTAAATCAGAGTTCTTAAGCCTACTACAAGTGTCTTCTGCATAATATAGCTTTTTGGGTTTTTTTAAGGAAAAATCTTGCAAAGAATTAAAGCATCAGCTTCAAATACAGACGGAAAATGCACTTAAGGAACAGAATGAACTGAAAAAGTCACTTGAAAAAGAGAAGCAGGTAAGATTTTCGTTTTCTGTAACAAAATATATAAAGAATAATAAGTTCTGTCTTTGCAAAAATATTTTCATACTGATACTTAAATCAAAGGAAATTTATTTCTCTGAAATATAATGGATCACAAAAAGATAGTTTAACATTTTCATTTGTGTTCTACCTACTACTAAAAAGATTTAAACTAGTTTATAATAAAAGACCCAAAATAAAGGATTATCACTAATAAAGTTAATTGAATCACTTTACTGTAAAGTTATAATTAGATAATTTAGATTAAGGTACTTTATTATGATTGAAACAATATCTCGATAGGCTTTCAATAGAAATAACATTTTTAAGGGTTATTTCATGGACACTTATATTTAATGATATGTTAAAGGTTGTATAACAATAGATTTTTTTATGGTTGATGCTTTTATTGCTGTCCATCAAAAACAAACCAGCAAATGAGTAAATAGATGGGTATAATACACAGTTGTTATTCTCAGAAGACCTGCCTCTTGCGGTTAGAATCCAGGTGTATAGTTTTTCTACAAATATGATTCGATAAAGCAGCAAAACCTAGTCCTGAGAAGTCTTATGTGATTGTAGTCTGGTTGTTGATTGAAAGAAGATACCTGTGTTTTAGATGCCAGCCTTTGAGTGGAAAAATGAGGGTGACTTAGTACCCAAGCTCTGAATCCAGATTGTCCAGATTTATAACTTGCCTGTGCCATTTGGCAGTGATGCTGACTTATCTTGCTTTAGGCAGGTTACTCGATTCCTTCGTGTTCCTGTTTCCTCAGCAGTAAAATGGGGCTAATAACACAATCTGCGGCATACGATTATTATGAGATAAATGGGTTCATATATTTCAAAGTGCTTAGAACACTTGACCAAATAAATAAATGCTCTAATATTAGCTGTCACTTTGTCATTGGTTATCATGTTATAATCATCATTATTGTTACACTACCTGACTTTTGTTTTGCACAAAAATATTTCCCTTTGTGTTGGAGATGAGCTGAAGCACCGTATGTAGCAGTGAAACTTTTCAAAATTAACTTTGAATATAGTCCAATGCTCAAATTAGGTTCACAATGAAATATGCATAAAACATGAAAACACAACTTTGGCTGGAAGGATGGGGAGATCATAGTAGTTCACGGTGACCACAGAGGAACCTCAGTGTGACTTTTTATGATCCCTAATTTTGAACAGAAGTATATCCTGGTAGACTGTAAAAACAGAGTCATAGCACAATATGCCCCAGATCTCTAACTAAGGAAACTGTTGAAGCTCCATTAAAATGGAGCTTTTCTTTTTGGTTAACCATGGCCATCAGGCTAAGTTAGCATTTTGAGAATATTCTTGTCTACGGCTGTACCACCCTGAACGCGCCCGATCTCGTCTGATCTCGGAAGCTAAGCAGGGTCGGGCCTGGTTAGTACTTGGATGGGAGAATATTCTTGAAGGACAGTAGACATTCCAGCAATCTAAAGATTGATGTTGATATCCCTATTTTCTGAGATACAGGGTAATACTAGTTTAGTTCATTTACAAGGTCTATCCAAATATGAATTCACAAGTTAGAAAGGAAAATAAGATTAAACAAATATTAAAGACTAATCCAGCATGTCATCTAAAAGTGAATGGTGTCAGTTATGAAAGCTCCATTTGTTTTGTTTTGTTTTTGTATCTTTGTTTACTACTGATCCACTGTGCCACCAGGCTTAGTAGTTTCTACCTAGAATAGTGCTTAGCATGTAGTAGGTACCCAATAAATGTGTCTTGATGGAATGAATGCTAAACAGATTTTACTTTCTTTAGACTTCTCATCAGTTGAAGTTGGAACTCAGTTCAGTGCAGGGACAAGTTGCACAGGCCCAGAATACTTTAAAACAAAAGGAAAAAGAAGAAGAGCAACTTCAGGGGAACATAAATGAGTTAAAGCAATTAACTGAACAGAAGAAAAAGCAAATTGAAGCACTCCAAGGAGACATTAAAACTGCTGTTTCACAGAAGGTAGTAATATATTTGTTTACTTTCTATGGGAAGAAAATCTTTGCGACGAGTTACAACAAAGAAAAATTTACATGTGCTCAAAATTTTTCTAAGTATTTTCTAATGTATAAAAGCACTGAAGTATGTAATTAAACATGTAAGTTTGGATTTCCATTCACTATAACCATGTTTTTAGATAATGTTTATTTAAAATGATAGTACTAATGATTTGATAGATCTAAATAACATTAATGAGACTTAAATTAACATTTAATGAGATGGGAATAATTTATATAACCCTTCTAATGCATTAGAAAATTTTAAAGGAACTTAAAAACTTATCCTTATTAAGGGAAGATAAGAACAAAAACCACAACATGGTATGTATTTAAAAAATTAAGGAGTGTAGGTTTCACATAGTTATAACTTTGATATTTTATGTTACATCTATTGGTTCCCATTTCTAAACTATTCCAGTTTGTTATCAAGCATCTATTTTTTTATTCTTAAGTATGTTTTAATACAGTTCCCACCAAAGTTGACAAAAATGGATTGTACTTAATATTTGAGCAAAAAGCTTTTCCCTACTCTTGGTATGTGCATATCAGTTGGTCCATGGAAAAGAGAGAAGTGAAATCTCTATTATGTAGAATAAACAAAATATGTCGTGTCATTAAGAGTTGGCTATCATATTACTAGAGGAAACAAATTAACCTTGCAAATAGGTATTTTATGTTGTCCACTGTTTTTATAACCATATTATGCCACTTTACAAAAGAGTAATTTTCTAATAAATAAGTAGACAAATTTGCCTGGGCATTTTTGATATTATATGTAATCGTAAATCAGTGTAATTATCAAAATATATTTTTTGTTGTATGATTTGATGTCTTGAGGTCATTCTTTTCTCCCAAATCTATTAGTCTCATATTCAAGTATTCCCTAAATCTTCATAGCATCATAACTTCATGAATTAAAAGGCTCAACTATTTTTAGCACGTTTTCTTTTTAATTAAATTATTAGTTACAGTATGATTTCTTTTAGTTTTATGGTTAATGTATATACCTGTGCTTTGTATAACTTTATTAGTTAACACCTTAAGAATTATGAGATTTAAAGGAAATGTTTTTATTGATAGTTATCTTAGTTTGGGTTGCTATACCAAAAACACAATAGACTAGGTGGCTTAAACAACAAATGTTTATTTTTCACAGTTATGTAGGCCAGGAAGTCCAATATAAAGACACTGGCATATCCAGTGTCTGGTGAAGACCCATTTTCTAGCTTGTAGGTAGATGCTTTCTTGCTGTATCCTCATAAGGCTGAGAGAGATTATCTCTTGTGTTTCTTCTTGTAAGGATTTTAATCCCATTTATAAAGGCTAATGACCTCCTAAAGGTCTACATCCAGGGGAGTCTGGGGGCTCACTCAGTTAAGCATCCACCTCTTGATTTCAGGCCATGAGCTCATGGTTCATAAGTCTGAGCACCCACTTCTGGCTCTACACTGTGTGGAACTTGCTTGGGATTCTCTCTCTCTCTCAAAATAATAAATTTCAAAAATTGTTTTTAAAAAATGCTATATCTCCAAATATCACATTGTGGATCTAGGCTTTCACATGAACTTTTGGTGGGTGGAGGTGACACAAACATTCAGCCATGGTTATAGTTAATTTATGTTAGTGTATGGATGCTAAAATAAGGAGCACACTTTTTAAATTCAGGGAGAAGGGCATTTTGGGGAATGTTGGATGGATAGTCAGTTGCTATAAATTAGACTTTAAATTTAGAGTAACTGGGTGCCCTTGGGTAGGTTAGTCCATTGAGTATCTGACTCTTGATTTCAGCTCAGATCACGATCTGATCATGATGTCACTACTCTGAGATCTCACCATCCACACTGGGCATGGAGCCTGCTGGACATTCTCTCTCCTTTCTCTCTGCCCTCCCACCACTTGTTCTCTCTGTCTCTCAAAATAAATAAAGTTTAGGAAAAAATGAACTTATATTAACTACAGAATCATTGAAAGGCAAGTATAGTTTGGTTTTGTTGATGAGCAGTGTAGCATGGAAAGAAGGACATAGGTTGTAGCTA
Source organism: Proteles cristata cristata (assembly GCA_017311185.1). Lineage (NCBI taxonomy): Eukaryota > Metazoa > Chordata > Mammalia > Carnivora > Hyaenidae > Proteles > Proteles cristata. Next base: position 605,572 of record JAESUZ010002682.1, read on the forward strand.
GGCAGATCTGAATTTAAATTTCATGTGACACACCTTAGGGTTATGGTCACAGGGAAGTGGTTATCTTTCTGAGCTAAATAGAATCATAGAGTTGTTGTAAAGATTAAGAAAATGTATTTAAAATACCTACTATTGTGCCCAGGGCAATATAGAAGCAAAGTAGTTGTTGGCTATTGAATGGAAATATAGCAAACTGTGATCTAAGGGTGTCAGTGTGCATGGTCGACTATGCAGTGATGGTCTGTGACAGTTATCACTGGCCCACAGTGAAATAGGAAAATCATAGATAATGTTTAAATAGGTATGAGTATGTATGTGTATGCACTTATATAATGCACATGTGTGCGTACACACACACACACTTTGGATACAATTGTTTGAGAGCCACTGATCAAGAATTCTGCAAGTACGCTATGAGTCAATGGCCCCTGCACCAATTTTATTTGAAATCTATTATGAGAATTAAGAATGAATAAGATATGGCCCCCAACTCTCAATTAGCTTATAATTTAATGAAGTAGGTAGATAAATTATAAGAGAATGACATACTTTGTTCTAAGGATAATTAGAATCAGTTGGAGAATTTTGAGATGTCAGGGAAGTCCTTGGTTTTAATGACCCCAGAGTTCAGGCAGAGAGACTGGGGCTAGAGACACAAATTCAGGAGTCACTTGTCCATAAGTGATATGTAAAGCCATGAGTATAGTTTAGATCTTGTAGAGAGAGACTGTGTATGGAATAAAAGAAGGTCAGGAACAGAACACTGGCAGCCTACAATACTGAGAGATCAAACAGAAGAAGAAGAGCTAATAAAAGATTTTAAGAAGGAATGACCAATGAGATACAGAACCTAAAATACAAGGTGCCCTGGAAACCAGGTTGAACAATGTTTCTAGGAGGGAACATCATCAACTATTTTAAGTTCTGCTGGGAGGTAAAGTAAGCTGTGGACAAGGACATGAATAGTGGATTTTGGAACAAAGGGGTCACTGGTCGTTTAAACAGAAGTTGCATTGAGTTAGTATATTTATTTTAAAAGCCAGTGCTTGTTTTCATACTATGCACACATATATTTTAATCATGTCATAAATTGTGTATATCTTCTGAGTCTTCGTGAAGACTAAAGACAAGTTTAGGGTTTAGAGGAGTCAGACCTTTGCAAAATTTCCTTTTTCTGCTTTGTTGTTAATAAACATATCTTGTAGAAATTTCCTAAGTTATTCTAGAATTTCAGGGAATAGAAATGATATACTTAAATGCAGTAATGATGTTTTTATTTCTTTCCTATAGAAATTTCCCTTAGTTCAACCTTAAATTATATCATCTTCTAAATCATCTAGCACTGTATCTTCCATCAGAATGTGGTTGTTACTCTCAGTCTCCTGAGAAATTGATACTTGGGACTTTCCAGTGAAATGCTTTTTTTTTTGCTTTTTAAATTGGGACTTGTTGGACTTTGTATTTTGTAAATCTTCAAGTTTTTTTTAGGGCATTAATACAGTTTAATTTGTTCTCAGGGATCTTCTTACTTGTATCGATTTCATTTTATGTTTGTAACTGTTTTGTGACATGCATGCTGTTCTAAATAACTATTGTGTGTTCCAGACAGAGCTGGAGAATAAATTACAGCAGCAGTCAACACAAGCAGCCCAGGAACTTGCAGCAGAGAAAGAGAAAATGTCAGTGTTACAAAATACCTATGAAAAAAGTCAGGAAAATCTAAAACAGCTTCAATCTGATTTCTATGGGAAGGAATCTGAACTTCTTGCCACAAGGCAAGATCTTAAGGTATAGTAAAATATATCATAAAAGCCCAGTAAGTTATTTAGGCATTCATTAAATGATTGGTTAGAGACCAAATGGACAAGGGAATGTTAGTATTTGTGGAATATCATGCTTGTTTTCTGTAAATTATTATTTTTGGAGTAACATGCTTTTAAAAATGAAATTGTGTTATTTTATAACAAAACATATAAGTAAATATAAGCATTTAAGAATAACATCTGTAACAGTAAAATAATTTGGAAATACACTAATTGCTCCATTATTAGCTTATCTAAAGACTTTGCTGTCTCCTTATAAGTGTAAAAAGATAACTTTGACTTTAGTTTTTATATTGGTCAACCTCCCAAGACTACCAATGTCTAACGATTAAAATTAAGAGATTATAGCTCAAAGTAAACTTAACCTTAATGTAATTATCTAACTATATAGGAACCTTGTTTTTGACAATTCTATTTGATTAAAGTTGTTTATTAAAATAGAGAATATGGAAAAAGGATAAGTAATTTTTATGGAGTGTTATTAAAGTATGAGTTCTCTAAGGTAAATGGAACATTTGTGTTCTCTCCCACAAGATTCAGCTAGAGCTTTCTTTTTTGTCATCGTGAAATGTTATGCTTTTTGTTTCTTTCCTTTCTGTTTTAATTTGTTAATTTAAAGTACATTATTGAAAAATTTTGTTGAAAATCACAGGATATTTATATATAACATAAATATTGTGTGTCTGCATTTTATCATAGGCTGTTATAAGGAAGGCTTTATGAAGGATGTAGGACTTGAACAGGTGCTCAAGAATATATAGGATTTGGATATAGAGAGTCCTGAGGAAGGTCATTTCACTCAGGGGCACATTTGAGAAAAGGTACTGCAGCGGGAATGAGCAAAGCCAGGAGGCAGTTACCAGTCGCAAGCATGCTGGTTTGTGTTTGGAGGACAGATTTTAAAAGATTGGGATCAAATTGTAAAGTATCTTAGATGCTTAGCAAGGATCATTCAACTTTATATTTTGGGGTGGAGAGAGGAATGAAGAGTCTGGGCAAAGGAATAAAACGAAGACGACAGTGCTTTGGACAACTTAGCCGGGAAGAGGTTTAATAGGCAGCTTGGACTGGACCTGGGGAAACAAGAGGTAGGGATAGTGAAGAGGCTGTCTCCCTTCCTCCACAAATTCCATTAATCAGGGTATGAATTGATTAGAACTAGACTTAAATTTCAAGAGGTTGGAGCAGAAGAGATTAATGGGAGAGACATGATGAAACAGGAGGGCTAAATACAGACAAGCTGCAAGGGCACTGAGGGAACTAGGGTGACTAATGATTTGACAAAGAAATAGGAAACTTGGAGCAAAGAATTTTCATGATGGCCAATTGTTATAAAAAAAAAATACCACCTGACAATTAGAAAATGCCTTACTTGCTATGCTTTCTAAATAGCTTTAAATTCTTTGTACTTTTTTATTTTTCTTTAGAACACTATTAAAATCAGGGAAGGTCTGTGGAAGAGTTTGGGCTTTATTGTTAAAGCAGTAGGGAACCACAGAGGAGATGTGCTCCAGTCTGTAGGTTAGGCCAGTGGCTGGCGGAGGATGGGGAATGGACTGTGGGGCAACAGGGCTGAGTGTGGAGACTGCAGAGGAGACTTAGCACTTGATCCAGGTGCACGTGATGGTGGTGTGGGCAGCACCAGGAAGGATGGAGAGTGTGGCTGAATTAGAAGGACTGTTAGCTGATCAAGGAGATGGGCCTTAATGATTGATTGTACGAGTCCTATAGAAATCACACTGGTTTTTCAAACAGAAGTATTACCTGCTCAAGAGCATTACATGGTGATAGGACTTAGATCTTTTAGCTCAATATTATTTCATTAAGCCAACAAGTGTTTTTATTATGCTCGAAAGCTACGTTGTATACTAATAATTTTATACATGAAAAAAATGCATGGACAAAAAGAGAAAGGCAGAGAGTCAAGGCCACTGAGGAGTTTCTCCACTGTAAGAGGTGTGGAGAGGTCCTCTAGTCAAAGCCTCCTTTTGCAGACAAGACTGTGGCCTGGCATGGTTTGTGACAGACCCAGAGTTGCACAATAACAGAGCCATGGTTAGATCTCAGTTCTTCTTATTCATAGCCCTTTACCCTCTTATCATCACTAGGATTTTTAAATATGAAGTAGAATATTGTTAAATTCTATTATTAATGTTTCCAAAATGAGAAGTATCTGAACTACTTAGGAAGTTTAAAAAAAAAAAAGTAAATTGCTAGAGAACTTAAAATGATATTTATGGACCAGAGTAAGAGATGGTTATCAGCCATTATTTTTCTTCTGCTTCAGTGATGAATGATCTTGTTGCACGTAAGAGAGAAGGGAAGAGGCCAAGAACTTTGTTACATGACACCTACCTAAGTCAAGGCTGCCATCTGTGGGCTGACCTTGTACATCGAGACACCAGTAGAGTGGAAGACGGGCTGGCTTGATCTATGCTTTTAGCCCCATCTGCTGGATTATTTATGAAATACTTAACGTTTGTTGACTGTATATTTCAAAAGGGCCATGCTGTGTGCTATTGTTTGCTGTTGAAGAAAGGTAGAAGTGGAATTTAAATGTAAATTTTGTAAGATTCTAGGATAATAAGTTTAGAATTAAATATAAATCTTTAGCCTATACTATTCCTTATGTCATTTAATCAGACATCAAGAACAAAGAATAAAAATTTTAAAAGTTAATTTTGAAAGAAGAGAAAAATTGTTGAGCCGACAAAACATAATAGCTACCACAGAACACTAAGCTACACTACTGTAATGTGATTGTGATGTTCAGGGTCAAGACTGGTAGTTGATCTACTCAGGGATTTGCTTGTTCCAGTGGGAGTAAATGGGTTAAAGATAGGCCTGCAAAACTGTTGGATGGGAGAGGGGAGTTCCCTAAAGGAAGATATGCTGAGCAGACGGAAATAACATGGCCTGTAACAAGAAAGATAAAGGAATATTTAAAATACCTGGCAGTGTATCACTGAAAGGCGTTGACGAATATTCAGAGACAAGGTAGAGCAATATGTCTTGGTATCTTCGGAAAAGAACAGTCCAGATTTTGAGCTTGACTTTAAAGATTTCGTCGTTGGGTCTTGGAAGTTAAAATTTTTATTGGGTATTATTTAAACCATGGGCAGTTTGGAATTCTTGTGGTCAGAGATTGGGGGAGCTGTTAATTTCAGGCTCTAGCAAGCCTTGGTGTTCTTTAGTGTTAGATCAGGACCTCTGTTACCTGATTAACAGTAACTATAGACCATACAGGCCAGGCTTTGTCAAACTATTAGCTTTGTTTGAAATCACTCTCACCCCTTTTGATGCTTATGTCAGTTCCCACATGTACCATGGAGCCTTATGTAAACACGTTTCAGGGAAAGTTCTTACAATCGCCGGTTTTCTGTGCATTCGGCATGTAGCCAGTGCTCTTCTGCCACGTACAGCTTCCTTTTTATATGGTGGTTCTGTTTTTCAGGTTACGTAGTCAGCTTCTTTAAGTTAAGGACTGTCTTCTACCTCTGTGTCTACCTTACCAGTATACTCAATTAATGCTAGCAGCTTGGCTAGCTGAGGACTAGATGACTTTAGGATATTTTGAAAAGAAGCCTTAGGATTTTTAGTATTTACTGGAAGCCACTGGAAATCAAATTTCATTTACATCAGAAAGACTTCTGAACTGGGTTTATTAGTAAGGAATACATTGTCTCTTTAAGGAATGTTGAGAAACCCCTTAAATAAGGTCTTCATTTAAAAATTATTTATTTTTTCATCGAATGCTTACTATAGCCAAGCCTAGCCAGCAGGAATTCTTCCTAAATTATATCTTCTGCCTCCTTTTCAAAGGAACTGTGTCTCCAGAATAAGAAAGATGAACTTCTTCCAAATGGTGGAAGAGCATCTTGGAGTTCATTTCCTTCCCTTCGGATTCTTTGAAGTTGCACCGGAGAGTGGCAAGGTTCCTGCCACCTGTTATCATATCTACCCCAGTCTGAAATCTAATGGGTCAGAAAGCTTGCCCTTTTCACCAGCTTTGGCTTCTTAAAATATTGGGGCTTTAGAACAATTAGTAACTGTGGGCAGCGTTAACTGACACTACTTTTGCCACATAGATAGGAAGTGAAGAGGCTGGGGTGATGGCCTTCTCAGAAATAGAACCCCGTATATCTGGTTGACTGTCTTCTTTTGGTTCACTTGGTCAGGTTTGCAGGTGTGAAATACAGTTGTTGTTTTTTCCCCCAAGACAAAAACTATTTATTAAGGATTTCAGCATGCCAAGAGACATATGCGTATATATTTTCATATATTCCAAATGTGTTCGATATGATCCCTTTTTATTTGATATTCCTTAATATCACCTAGGTAATAATACTTGCAGACTGTTTCTAGAGGTTTTTGGAATCCGTCACTTTTGTGAAATATTTTACACTAAACTTTTTTGTATGCAGGATAGTTAATTGTCTAGTGTTCTTTTTCTTTTACATGACCTTACTGAAGGGCTTAACAAGCTATCCTTTTATAGTATATTGCTTTCTACTGTACTGATGCTAACTGTTATGTTTCTGTTGAAATTTGCTGAACAAAAAAAAAATACATAATAATTTGGGGAAACTTTTTTTTATAAGTCTGTAGAAGAGAAGCTTTCTCTAGCACAGGAGGACTTGATTTCAAACAGAAATCAAATTGGAAACCAAAATAAATTAATTCAAGAACTAAAGAGTGCCAGAGCTACACTGGAGCAGGATTTGGCAAAGAAAGAGCAGCAGTTGAAGGAGCAGTGTAAAACGCTACAGGATATTCAGAAAGAAAAGGTATTTCATTTTCTGACTGAATCTAGAATCTAAAAGTTGTAGTTTCTTTAGAAAACACCTAGTCAGACCACTTCCCAATATAGGCATCACTTTACTTCAGTAGCTCTCCTTAGTCAGACTTCTGGTTTCTGCTATAACACGGTGGTAATTGAAATGTTAGTGCCAGGAAGTACTTCTTAATCGCCCCCTGGTCATTTCTACTCATTTTTCTTACTGCTCTTTTTTTACAAACAAATTCTTTTCACATCATAGACTTCACAATGGTTATTTAAGAACAGGTATCGTAGCTCCACAGCTATTATATAACATTCTTTAAATATGTGAATGAGATTAAAAAGTCTAGAAATAATTCTTATGCTTATAATTCTTTTTGAAAATTATTGTTTTTTTAAATTATTTATTATTATTTTTATTTTTAGTAATTTCTATACCTGACATGGGGCTTAAACTCATGACCCCGAGATCAAAAGTCACATGCTCTTCCAACTTAAAATTTAGAGGCAGCTTTTTCTAAGGGAAGTGGGAGTGTATTTTACATAAATGATGCTGAATTATAAAGTTCAAAGCCTTGGGGCACCTGGGTAGTTCAGTTGGTTAAGCATCCAACTCTTGATTTCAGCTCAGCATGATCTCACGGTTTGTGAATTCAAGCTCCATGATGCTAACAGTGCGGACTCTGCTTGGGATTCTCTCTCTCTCTCTGTCTCTCAAAATAAATAAAAATAAACTTTAAAAAATAAAGTTAGAAACCTGTATTATATGACCACTAACTACATTTAAAATTTAAGATGCTATATGAAAGAGAAATTCAGATTCTAGGAAGCACTTTATTTTTGGTTTCATAGTTGAAATATATATATCCATTAGCTGATAAAATGTTATACTAAAGTATATAATTAAACAAGTTTGTGATCTGTCTTAATTGTGCAATTCCTGAAAGTCTCTTTAATTAAAAAAAAAATAGGGGATGTTTTTGTGGGGAAGTAGAGGTGTTAAAGCTGGTATGATATTCATAATTTGTGCTTTGGTTTTTGAAAATTCTGAGGGAACTATAGCTCTATAGGTCTTTGTTGCAAGGGCTTTAGATCAGTCAGAAATGTTTAATTTTGACTATACCTCCAATAGATTATTTCACTTCTCTAAACCTTTATTCCTTATCAAATAAGGATTAAAAAGCTTTTTAGTATAGGTATAGATATTAAATTAGGTACTATATGACACTACTAGCTAGGTGCATTAAATGAAGACATTGCTAGTAATAATAGTAATAATTATAATAGCATAATTAAGAATAAAAATGATAGTTTGGCTTAATTTTATAGTGTTCTTACTTTGGTTAGGCACTATTCATTTCACAGTATTAATGGTAACTAATGCTCATAAAGATCTTATTAATTGTTCACACTGTATAAATAAGGACACAGAGGCAAGTGAAGGTAAATAGTTTGCTCACGTTAACTTAGGAGAAAGGAGCAGAGACTGTGTCATAAATAGTAGCGGTTATTTTTGTGACATTAATTTTCAGTTAAGTATTTACTTAAAATTATTTTTTAATTTTTCTACAGTCACTGAAAGAAAAAGAACTAGTAAATGAAAAATCTAAATTGGCAGAGATAGAGGAAATTAAGTGTAGACAGGAAAAAGAAATTGCTAAATTGAGTGAAGAATTCAAGTCCCACAAGCAAGAAAGCATAAAGGTATGTTAAGATAATCATTGTTCTTCCTACTGTACTGTATGACTGTCATGTAAATAAAAATGTATGTATATCTTATTGAGAACCTATTATGTGCCAGACAGTTTTGTTGTTTTCACAAATACTCTTGCTCTCATCCCGATTTGTGTAATATCTAGAGACATATGTTGAAACTATGTTACTTTTGTTTTCAGATTACTGAATAAAGCAAAGTAGGTCTAAAAGTTTAGGTTTGTTGAGATGAGATGATAATCAACAGAGCTGTTGACTTAGAAAGTTATGCTTATGCTTAGAATGAAGATTTTTAGGGTATTCTGTTTCAGTTGCTTTTCCTTCCTAAAACCTTATAATAATCTGTTTGGAACATTTTTCCTTTCATAAGCGTAACTAGGGTGCCAGTTGAAGAAACTAATTGTCTATCATTTGCTTTGGTAAAATAACTTTGTCAAGAAGTTATTAATTTTCTCAGACAAAGATTAGATTCTCTCATGAGTGCTCTCAATAACATCTTTTATGTCTATCAGTATACTTCCCATTTTCGTTTCTAATTAATTATCTCTTTATGCCAGTATATTCTTACACACTTGACTTCTTAAAGCAGGTAATGTATATAATTCATCTTTATCTGCATCCTTAAAACCTAACACAGTTTGTGATACCTCAGTGGTGACCAATAAATGCTTTCTAAGTGAGGAGAGGGAAAATAAGGGGTAGAAGTTTTTCACATAATTTAATCAAAACACGTATGTAAAGTGTCGCTTGAATTTAAATGATTGTTGAACAGGAAGTAAATACTCTTGCATCTTTTTAACCAGTTTCAAATACTGAACTTTAAGAATCTCAGAAGAGGCTAAAACTCATTTATATTGTTATGACTGTTAAACAAACTTCAGCTACGTTTTGAAATATTTACCATAAAGGATCATTTAGTTTTTACCTTATTTTTCAATAGGAGGTAACAAATCTCAAGGATGCCAAACAGCTTTTGATTCAGCAGAAACTAGAGCTTCAAGGGAAAGTAGATTCCCTGAAGGCAGCCCTTGAACAGGAGAAGAGGAACCAGCAAATGCTAAAAGAGCAGGTGAAAAAGGAAGAAGATGAGCTGAAGAAAGAATTTACTGAGAAGGAAGCTAAACTGGTCAGTAAGTTAACGGTGGGGAGTGTGTTTTGTAATAGATTTTGTAAGTCAGTCCAGTGAGAGGATTTTTCTAGTTAGAAGTTAGGATTTAAATGCTCTTACCTAGCATTTTACTTTTTGATTGAGAAAGGAGACCTGATTTGTTTAAATAGCTGATATGTGACTGGAAATACTTTAGTCTGTAATCATATTTTGGTTTATAGAAGTGAAAATTCAATGAAACATAATTCATAAAAAATAAACATGCTTTTAGTGCCAGAAAAACAAACAAGCCCACAACTATGTAGATTGAGGTAAGTGGTGTGAATGCTAATGATGAAAAACTCATTTGTTTGGTCAAAGTGAGCGTTGATAAGGGAGAACGGAAACTTCATGGTGGAATTTTGATGACCAAAGTCTACTTTTCCTTCCCTAAATTGTGCGTGCCAGAATGGGAAGCATCTGGCTTTCCTCTATTGAATTAAGTCCAAATATCCCCACATAACTCGAGGGCTGAGTGTTTTAGTTGAGGATTTGCAATTTCAAGTTCACACAGTGATTTGAAGGGTTTGTAATTGTTTTTTTGGCAAGTTGATAGAGGAAAAAGGTGCATGTGGATTTTGAGACTAAAGATGCCAACGTTGTGTCGAGGGCATCTTGCTATCCCTAACTGTGTGTTCTTCCCCTGCTCTAGTGGAGAAAAGGAAAAACCACAAATTGCTTTATGTTAATTGCTCTTCTAAGAGGCTTGCTAACCATCATTTCAGCATTATGGCCTTTGAGCCAGCTCAGATAAACACAGACGTTGGTGGAATCGATTTTATTAGTATGAGATGAATACATTCTCCTGCCTTCTTTCCTGAAGAAGTAGTAGTATTTATGTTGCCAGTATTTTAAATTCAACAGCTAACTTAAATTTATTTTGCATTACTTTTGGAATAGGTTTTTTCCTCACTGTTCTTCCTTTTCTCAGCATTCTGAAATAAAAGAAAAAGAGATAGGAATGAAGAAACATGAAGAAAATGAAGCTAAGCTTACCATGCAGATTACAGCGTTAAATGAAAACTTGGGCACCGTAAAGAAGGAGTGGCAGTCCAGTCAACGCAGAGTCAGTGAGCTTGAGAAACAGACGGATGACCTACGGGGTGAAATTGCAGTATTAGAAGCCACAGTTCAGAATAATCAGGATGAAAGAAGAGCACTACTAGAAAGGTGATTGGTGTCTAGTAAAATTAGTTTATTTCCATTCTAAGTGATGAGAAGATTGTCTTTTTCCATATTTTTTAAAATAGAAGAGTCTTGAGAAAAGTACGTTGATCCCACAGGTATTTATGTAGCCATTTAAAAACTAACCCATAAAACAATCAGATAGTTGAAATTAATGTATTATATTTGAAGTTATAAAATAGTTTATTATCTCTGTTCTAGAAGGATATTTGATAATTTTTTAAAAGATTAATGATCGTTTTGCAATCTGTTCTAGATGTCTTAAAGGAGAAGGTGAAATAGAAAAACTTCAAACCAAAGTACTAGAATTGCAAAGAAAGCTGGATAATACAACTGCAGCGGTGCAGGAGCTAGGCAGAGAAAATCAGTCCCTTCAGGTAGGTCATCTGGGCACGTGAGGCTGCTTCTCAGTCTAGAATTAACTCTTAGTGAAAAGGATAATTTCAGTCTTTTTTCTTTTTTTTTTTTTAAGTTTTTTTTTATTTTGAGAGAGAGAGAAAGCATGAGCAAGGGGGGGTGGGTGTGGCGGGAACAGAGAGAGGGGAGACAGAATCGCAAGCAGCCTCCGCTCCATCAGCACAGAGCCCAATATGGGGCTCAATGTCACAGATGGCAGATCATGACCTGAACCAAAACCAAGTGTTGAACACTTAACCGACTGAGCCACCCGGGTGCCCCAGCATAGTTTCAGTCTTTAAAAAAAAAAAAAATCTCCTATATTTAATAAATAACTCTTGAATAGTTAGTGTCTGTATAGCAGTATTGTAGGTGTTATGGATAGTTGAACAAAAGCAATAAAGAATTTGTCTGAGAGACCCCAGAGATCAGTTAGATCAGTTAAAAAGCCTTGTCATTCATGAATTGTTAGTTCTGGGAAAATTCAGGAACATCAAGGAATAGAGTCACTATATGTTAAAGAAGTGATCTGAATGTGTGCTCAGGGTAATAGGAAGGATTGATCACTAGGGTTAAGGGATGGGAAATAACCAAAGATTAGAAATTACCAGTACCTTTGAGGATTAAAATTTGACTTTATTTTTTTTTTTTTTGTCATTCAGACTTAAGAGTATAGCAACTTTTGACAACGGAAGCCAACCAAAGTATTTCTGATTTTTAAAATTTTATCCCATGGTGCCTATAAGTCAAAATTTTGTGAAACTTGGGCACCGAATTAGAAATTACCCATCATTCTTTAAAATGTTGAATATTATAATGTATGGACACCTTTTTTTTTCCTAATAGATCAAACACACACAAGCGTTGAATAGGAAGTGGGCTGAAGACAATGAAGTACAAAACTGTATGGCCTGTGGGAAAGGCTTTTCAGTAACAGTGAGACGGGTAAATGATTTTGTTCATATTGCTGTGGTTCTAGATTTATTTCTCGGTATCAATTCTTGTTTTAACGATCAAAATCTTGTGTTTGACAAATTAAGAAAATTTTCTTTTTATTGCTTAACTTTAAAACTATATAGAATAGTCTAGTTTCTGGTCAGCATATGGATTTGAATTTTAGTTTTAAATATAGTTGTTGCCTTCCTACTGACTCTCTGGAATAATCATTTTCTGAACAAGTGGGCCATATGTTTAACTCCTATGTTTTAGTCATCATTGGGTTATTTTAAAGAAAAAGCAGAGATTAAAAAATACTTATTCTGAATAATACCATGTGATGTTTCAAGTTTATATTCATTCTTATTGAAGAAATTATGCCTGAAACACTTCGCAAATAGAAATGGTTTTCAGCTGATAGAGGTGCTTTATTATCACTTTTTAAATGCCTCTTAAGGTTCTTTTGAGAATTTGTGATGAATTTCAGATCAGATGTTTGGCATAGGATCTGGGAAATAGAAAGCATTCAGATTAAGAGAATAAATTGACATATTAAAAAACATTAATATTTAATAATACTAAATAATACACTGATCCCTTGAAAGTGAATATACCTTCACAGTGCAGTTTGCAGTATGCCTGTATCTCATTATACTTTTGGTGTCATTTTTATGCTTGAAATTGTTTAATTTTTGTCATTTACAGCATCACTGCAGACAATGTGGAAATATCTTCTGTGCCGAGTGTTCAGCCAAAAATGCCTTAACTCCTTCTTCCAAGAAGCCTGTCCGTGTCTGTGATGCGTGTTTCAATGACTTGCAAGGATAATGGGTTATCACAACTTCAGAATAGTACCATGCTAGCATTAGATTTTTAATAAATGCACTTAATAGAGGTCTTGGACTACTATTTGACTTGGACAGTGGTTGCAATATTAGACCAAATTAGACTTCATATATTTTGGAATGTTATCAATATCAAGTAAAACTCTTCTATTTTTGTGAGACTTGGGCTCATCTTTCATTACTTTTTTCCATTTAACCCCTGGAACAGCTTTCATGCCAAGTTTAGAATTAGCCAATGAAATGTAAATAAACTTTGGACAGAAAATAGCAATGTATTTTTTTAAATATAATTTCAATGTTCACAAATGACATGAATATATGCTTCCATAGCGTACTTCTTTATCCCAAATTTAGTATACAAACATGTACATGGGTGATGTTATCACATCATATATGTTGCACAATAGCACATTATATTATTATTATATTAAATATTCTCTTTGTGAAGTCATGCACAGATCTATAAAACTTTCTTTTTTTCTTATATATAGGTCCACAGCTCAGTTGCATTGTTATGTTGTAAATTTACTACTCAAGTGTTCTAAATACAGTTTATGTTGAAATATGTACTAACCATGAATTTGAACATGGTTTTTGTTTTAACAATATTGTATTGATTAAATTCTCTTGGGTAGATTTTATGAAAACCTCTGTAAAATCAGTTTGCTTACTTTATGGTTATCCTGGGGTTGTATTTTAAAGATTAGGGTCAATTTTTCTTTGTCTTTTTCTATCTCATTTTTAAGCTCTTACATATTGTTAATTAAGAATTCTATAAAACTACCCACCCTCACCCTCCAGTTGGAGGATGAATAATAGAAATTCTATAATGGTTCTATTGTCGGTTTCTTGGAAGTAGGAAGGTTTCGGAGGTCAGCCTTTATATTATACCCTCATATTGTCTCTCCAGCATTTTTGAGAATCTGAGTTTGCTTTTTTAATGGATCTATTTGTCCCTTTTTTTGGTTTAAGCTTTCCAACCATAGCTCAGCTTCACTGTAATAGTTTTATAATTTTGCATCTTAAAGCCAGTAACTGATAGCGGTCTAGTCTTATCTGTGAAAACGAATACACATGGTAAGGAGACATTACATATTCTACTTTACATCTTCTTACCTAATAGGGAAACATTTTTGTAAATTTGACTTCAATTTAAAATGGTTATGAATTTGGGGTTCCATATTAACTGGTAAGTATTTTTACTTTGCAAAAATACTGTTGTGAAATTGCTTTGAAGTAAGGGGTGGAAAACAGAAGATCACCAAAAACAAATATTTTTTAGAATCCCAAAGTTATCATCAGAACTGAAACCGAATGGCCAATTAAGGATAATTAAAAGTTAGCTTATTTGTATCCTGAACAATGGAATTGAACTTTAATTTATCATTGTCTTATTAATTTGGCAAATTGGGAAACATCTGTAGAGAGGTCATTAATATTGGTTTTCTAGAGAAAAATATAAAGTTATACATTTGTGCAATGTAACCATCTGGTGAGAATAAGGAAGAATGGGAGTTAATATTTGCAGTAGTTTATAATATACACTTGCTTTCAGATATCATGCTAAAATAAAGTTATGTTTCTGCTTTACCTGTAACACATATAAATGAAGAGATTGTGATATTTAATTATTTTTTAAAACTCATTTAAGTAAATCCTGCTGTCAGTAGCTATTAAGGACTTGACTGTGTCCCTAGATTTGCACAGACACACACCCTTGAGTACACATAAGGAAGAAATAGAAACTGAGCTAAAATTGTTTATGCATTTTCATATACTTGTAAAGCCTTTCAAATAGTCTCAATTCTACACTTTTACATATAAGGAACTTAATATGAAACTTAGAAACTTTCTATGTTGGAAAAACAGATATCCACAGCGCCTTTTTTTTTTAAGATAGTAAAACTCCATGAGGATTCTAGATTAGAGTATTTGTTCACTTCATCTCCTAATCGGGTGCACTGAATGCCTTTTTTCCATCTTGTCCACCCACCCACATATTCACAAAAAAATTCTCAGGAGGACAACAAATAAAATCGTATGTGTTAGAGTAATCACTGGTTTTCATGTAACTAAATCTCATTTCATAGATCCTGAATAATTTACCATATTTACCATAGGCTACTCATGCTATCGGAAATGAACCTTTTTTTTTTTTTTTTTGCTTATTAACTCTCACTAATTTAACATGTTTTGGTAACAAATAGGGTTTTCTTTTTAATTAAAAAGTCATCTTCTGAGTTCTTCCTGGCTCTACATTTTAGATGTTTGCTGGTACTATTTATCAGAGAGTTAGAGGTCACGCATCCCAACTGTTGGCTCTAATGCAAAACCCATTGGCATCATATGTTAATAGAGTCCAAACCCCAGCATAGAAATGTGAATTAAAATCAGGTTTTGCTGGGTTAGAGTACAATAAACTATACTTACAGATTTTTTTTAATAGGAAGAAGACAGAGCTGCTGGCATAGGATTAGTTCATTTTGAAGAAAAGTGAGGGAAACACGAAGACCTCAATGCAGTGTACAAATAACATTTTGTTCAACTACCTCTTAATGTGGAATTAGCTAGTTTGATAGTCTCCTCACAGTAATGTTAAATAGTAACTGCCAAATTTGTTAGTTTCCCATCTCTCTTAGAAAGGCTTTAAGATTATTTTATAGTTTTGAGAACTTTGAAGCCACTTTTTTTTTTAACTTTGCATTTGCATAAAAATGTTTAGCTTCTAAGTGGAGAGCAGATTATGATCATATATTTTGATATTCATGACCTATTTGACTATAGCAATTTTTTTTAATGCACTTTGGCTGTAAAACCATGGATGATTTGATCCATAAGATTTAAATGTGCCATCAATTTAGTATTCCTAGACATGAGCTTGAAGAATGGTGTTCTGTAATTATAATGTGCCACACATTATCGTGTCTTAATTTCCCTTTGCCTGAATTTTAATGATCAATTTGTTATGGTTGCAGATGTGAATATTGTGCATAAACTTACTAAATTTATGTAAAATTGTATAAAATAGAATTGGAAATAGCTAAGTTCTTTCTGTGTAGAAGTAATGGATTTATTGTAACATGATGCTGTTATGTATATGACATTCTGTACTTCTTGAACTGGATCATATATTCATAGTTTCTATAGAAACTTTTGCATGAATATTTCCTCATTTAGGTTTTGGATTCATTGTTTGTATTGTGTTTACTACTTGTGATCATGTAGTTGTGCCTTATTTTGTGAGAGAGTTTAGCTCAGTAAATACTGTAATTTCTAAACTCAGTGAGTGGAAGGTTATCGATGATAAATGTAACTGATACACTACACAACAGCATTCACGTCTGTATAAAGAAAAATGGAAGGATCCTTATTGAATTGTTGATTTTGTTTTTTTTAATTTGTTAAAGATGATATTAAAAAAACGTTTCTTTCTAGTAGATGTATTCCGTGACTGTAAATTATTTTGTCGACTTAAAAAAAAGAGTACATGGGGCGCCTGGGTGGCTCAGTCGGTTGAGCATCCAACTCTTTTTTTTTTTTTTTTTTTTACAAATAATTTGTCAAATTAGTTTCCACATAACGCTCAGTGCTCATCCCCACAAGTGTCCTCCTCCATGCCCATTCCCCCTCCCCCCACATCCATCAGTCCTCAGTTTTTGTCAGCATTCAAGAGTCTCACATGGTTTGCCTCTCTCCCTTTCCCCCACCATTTCCGCCCTTCTTCTCCCCCTTGTTCCTCAGTTAAGTTTCTCCTAATCCTCCTATATGTGCAAACATATGATATTTGTCCTTCTCTGCCTGACTTATTTCGCTCAGCATAACACCCTCAAGGTCCATCCGTGTTGCTACACATGGCCAGATTTCATTGTTTCTCATGAGCCTCCAACTCTTGATTTTAGCTCAGGTCATGATCCCAGAGTCGTGGGATCGAGCCCCACACCAGGCTCCTCACCGAATGTGTTGCCTGCTTGAGAGTCTCTCCCTCTGCCTGTCTCCCCAGCTCATGCGGGCACTCTGTCTCTCTCTCTCTTTCTCTCTCTCTCTCTCAAATAAAAAAAGAGAATACCAAATATTAACCATTTAGTACTTATTTACAGATTGTTAGAACTTTGCACATGGATGAAGACTTTGGGTATGCTTTTGATGTTCAATTTAGAATTAGGAATAAAGCCCATAATTGCAAGAGAGATTACGAAAGCCATTTTGCTTAAGACATTCCCTTTTCGTTCCATTCATTATTATGAAGAATTAACAAAACTACAAAGAAATACTAAAACATATTAAAGTAATTCCTTCTTTCATTGTTCATCTACACTTAGTATCCAGGTGACCATTTAAAGACACTTTTCTGAAGGCTCAGTGTACCATCGTTTATTACTGTGTTTTTCCTGGGAACCAAAATTCCAGAAGTGTTTTTTTTTTTTCATTTTATTTTGATGTGCTTCCCTCTGAAGAATTTAATGTGTATATCCTCAAGAACTTGCTAGATTGTATGTTATATATGTTCTTTTGTGAACTTTATAGAATTTCAGTTTAAATATATAGCATATGCTTTTTAAAATTTAATTTTATTGTGTTAAGAACACTTAACATGAGATCTACCCTCTTTGACAGCTTCTTTTTTTATTTTTTTAAAATTTTTTTTATATTTTTATTTATTTCTAGGAGAGAGAGAGAGAGACAGCATGAGCAGGGAAGGGTCAGAGAGAGAGGGAGTCACAGACTCTTAAACAGGCTCCAGGCTCTGAGCTGGCAGTCAGCACAGAGCCCGACGCGATGCTCGAACCCACGAACCGCGAGATCATGACCTAAGCAAAAGTCGGACGCTTAACCGACTAAGCCACCCAGGCGCCCCATTCTTTTTTTTAATTTTTTAAAAATGTTTTTATTTATTTCTGAGAGAGACAGCGTGAGTAGGGGAGGGTCAGAGAGAGAGGGAGACACAGAATCTGAAACAGGCTCCAAGCTCTGAGCCAGCTGTCAGCACAGAGCCTGACATGGGGCTTGAACCCACAAACCATGAGATCATGACCTGAGCCAAAGTCAGACGCTTAACTGACTGAGCCGCCCAGGGGCCCCAACAGCTTTTAAGTGTATTGTAAGGCAGACCTCTGGAGCTTCCTCATCTCACCTCACTGACACTTTCTCCTCCCTTGGCAATGACTATTCTGCTCTGATTCTGCGAATCTGACTACTTTTGATACCCCGTGTCAGTGGACTCATACAGTATTTGTCTTCTGTGACTGGCTTACTTCTTTTAGCATCATGTCCAGGGTTCATCTCTGGTGTTGCACATTGCAGAATTTCCTTCTTTTTAAAGGCTGAATAGTATTCCATTGCATGTACTTGCCATGTTTTCTTTATCTGTTCATTTGTTGATGGACATTAAGGGTTTTTCCCACTTGGCTATTGTGAATGGTGCTGTGATGAACTGGGAATACTAATAGTTGTTTGCATCTAGTGTATTCTTAAGCTGCTTTACATCTTGATGTTAATTTACTCAGTCTTTCCCTGCAATGAGATGTAAAGGTAAATTAGTTCTTTATACAAAGGATTTTAAAAGGAATCTTGAGAGACTGCTTAGTCCCTGTTGCCTTCCTCTTGGGTTGGTTTATAATTAAAAATTCCTAGAAGATGATCATTGATTTTGTTTTCTAAAAAAATATGTATATTATTTTTTGGTCGGATATTTCTTCTTAAATCTTCTCTTGCATAAATCTGTGTTGTCTTCTCCTGGACATAATTGCTCTCAATTCCATCCAGGTTCCCTCTCTAGGAACTTGCCTGAAGTCTAGTCCCCATTCTTTGCCTTTTTTTCCCTTATTTATTCTTAGGCATTAACAGTAGTTATTGCTTTCCAGATTCTCCTCTTAATTCAACTTATTGTTAATAAATATCTGAGATTATTATATAGAGACTGTGCCCCTCCATTCTAATCATGTGTGGTCCTCAGACAAGAGCCTTCATGCTGCACTTGTGTGTCCTACCTGGTTTACATGGTGAAATCTGTTTTCCTCAAAGAATTAGCTGCACCTCCTGACTTCCTCAAGCACCATCCTCTCTACCTCATCCTCCAACTTAAGGAGATCAGTTAATGTATCGCTTATCTTACAGCCCAAATTGAAAATTTTAATACTTCCATTTTGAAAATTGCAGAAGTTACCATTCCTGAAATTAAAATTTATGGATTTATGTTTTTTTTTTTTAATTTACTTCTGAGAGAGAGAGAGAGAGCATGAGGAGAGTGTCAGGGAGAGAGGGAGTTACAGAATCCGAAGCAGGCTCCAGGCTCTGAGCTGGCTGTCAGCACAGAGCCCTATGCGGGGCTCGAACCCACAAACCATGAGATCATGACTTGAGTGAAGTCAGATGCTTAACCGACTGAGCCACCCAGGTGCCCCATATGGATTTCCTTTTGATATAATCTGACTATAAGGACTATTTTTTAAATGAAGTTAATAGTATATTCCACCATGACAATATAATAATTCAAGCTGCCTTTCTTGATAAAAATTCTAATGATATTCCAAGTCTTTCCTGCTAAATAAACTTGACTGTTCTGTGCTGGCATGGACACACACACACACCACTCAAAACCAGAAAGTGGTTTTATGACAAACTTCATCGTTCTTCAAAAAATGAGGTTCAGAGAAAGCTATCTTAACTATTTCTATGAAAAGCTCCCATGTGAAAGTGTTAACTGGTGAAACTTGGATTTTTTTCCTTAAGGGAATTTAGTCTCTGGGATTTTCTTCTTCCAAGTTAGGGTATTACTAAGTATACCTGAGGCAAGTAAAGTGCTGGCAAATAGGAATTTAAAAACTGTTAAGTATAGACCTTATTGATTGTTAAATGTGCTAAAAGAGCAATCAAAGTATGTATCAGAATTATCATTGTGCTTTATGGGCACCTGGGTGGCTCAGTTGGTTAAGTATCCGACTTCAGCTCAGGTCATGATCTCACGGTTCATGAGTTTGAGCCCCGCGTCCGGATCTCTGCTGGCAGCTCAGAGCCTGGAGCCTGCTTAGGATTCTGTCTCCCTCTCTCTCCGCCATACCCCCGCTTGTGCATGTGCGTGCTCTCAGTCTCTGTCTCTCTGTCTCTCTCTCTCAAAAATAAATAAACATTTTAAAAAAGTTGAAAAACAATTATCATTGCATGTGAGGTAGGACTGTAAAGCAGTTAAGACTGATGTACAAACCATGGAGGAAATTTGGTTTCGTTATTGAAGTATATGAAGTGAGATGCTAGAATTCATACTGAGCACAAGCATTGGGCATTGTTTTCCTCTGACACTTCATTCATCTGATCTTTCACCCTTTACAAATTCTAGTAGCACCATACTTCACTCAAACCTCTTGCACACCCTCGAAACATAAGGTATCAGTATATACCTGCCACAAAAGTCCTCAGAGTTCAAATTTGTTGAATGCAAATTTGTTGTGGTCATTCTTCTTCTCTACTGAGGATTTTCCTAGCTCAAATTCTCGAACTCCTTTAAAATGCACATTTCTTTCTAGCTCATCACTAAATAAGTGTTAACAAAAAGTTGAATGAAAGAATACCTTATTCCTAATGCACCACTTGGTTTAGGTGTCTACATTTCAGAAGAATCTGCAGGCAATGTAATCCAAGATATTTTCTTGGTTTCCTGATTCTTGATGAAGCAAGAAATTGCTGCTGTTATTTGTGCCATCCATGTTTTCTGTTAAGAATAATAATAATTAATAATAATAATAATTACATATATAGTGTTGATTCTTCACATATTTGGGCTAATATTTTCATTTGTATTTATTGACTTGCTCTTTAGAATAAGACTAATGAAACATATGCATAAGTCCCATTTGCTTTCAGAAGCACCTCTGATCATCTATGAAAATGGATTACGTGAGTATTGTATGGAAGTTGAGAAAACAGTTATGAATAATCAAGGAATCATAATAGTCCATGATGACTAGAAAAATGAGCACTGAGAATATAAATAGTTTCAAAACTGAATTCTTTGAATTTCCATTTTGTATGGAAATCATTCTTAACAAGTGGCATAATTTGCAAAACAGACTGAGGGAGGTGACCCAGGAAATGGGGTTATTAAGAGGAAAGCAACATTGTATTAACTGGCTACTTTGTCGCTATGACGGAAACCTTCCTGGGGAAAGGAAACTTCCAAGACAAACCGGAGGCGGGCAGTGGAGGCGGGCAGCGGCTTCTCACCTCCACAGCTGTGTCAACACTGGCAACTTTTCTTTTCTTAACACTGGCATATCTTCAAAGGTGGTTCGTGATCGTGGTGACCTCTCATTTAAGCTGATCACATAGTTTGCATACCAGGACTTTGAAAATTTATTGGAACACGTTGAAAGTCAATCATGCACTCCAAAGCGATTCTTTCCCATTGTTTTATATAAACTGAGGAACTCCCAGGCCCCTGGAGGCTCTGCTCCAGGCCAAAACGAAGGAGGCTGTGTCTGCTCGGTGACTGTAAGGAAACGGGTAGCTCTAGAGATTTCTGAGTATGATACAGACTAGATGTCCACATCCTTCCCCTCTTAACTTCTGCCTTTCCCAAAGCGGGTGAAGGAAATATACAAAATTTCCCATTTCCCACTACTTAAGAGGCTTGGGTGAGATTTCTCCTTATGTCAGGTCTGAAGAATCAAAACCTGTACAACTGAGATGCATATTTTAATATTTTCTCTTTGGGTTTGCAATAAGAACGCTGCTATACACACTGTCGATACCTGTTTTCCTGTTGTACAAGGAAAGGTTTTCTCAGCCCAAACACTAGAAAAAGATTACAAAGACAAAAGAAATCATTTACTACTAAACCCAGTTTCTCGGTACAAGCACCTAGATTTTTTGAGTATTTTTAATGAATATGGGAAGTTTATGTAGCTTACCAAAAAAAAAAAAAAAAAGATTTGATTCCAAGACCAAGAGTTCACTACCACGCCCAAATAGAGCCCACTTAAATATGAGAACCCTTTCTTAGCTAACGGCTTCTATGGCTTGATGAAATGCAATTATGGCTTCTGTGATGGAAAATGAGCACCTTCTGGAAGAAATTTAGCATCTTAGGTGGATAGTGTGTATGTAAAATATATATAATAAAAAGGTGGAAAACAATGTAACTATTGTCTCTTTCACTTCCACCCACTCCTGTTTAAACTGTTACTGTTTTATTTAAAGTGAAATCACATCAAAGCAAGGGTTGTAAGATGTAGCAGAAATACCAAGTCCGCCTGAGTGCTTCACGACAGGCCAAAAAGTGACTCAAAATTCAGCATCCACAGATTATGTGAAAATGTGAAACAAACAAAAAGAAGTGTTGGTGTGGTTTCTGTGCTTGTAAAAGAAACAGTCTGTCCTGTCATTTGCTAGCTGGGCTCGTAGAGAAATGACAGGAGATACTGAGAGCAATTCTGGGTTGTGTTGATGTTTTTAACGTAGCAGGTGCTTTTAAAATCAAAGCTTCTTCCTTGAATAATTAATACAACACAAGGAGTAAACATCTGCAGCCCATACAGTTAATTTGTGTGTAGGAACAAATAAAAACCAAACCAGGCTTCTCTTCTTTCTGGTCATACCAAGGAATACTTCAGAGAGGAGGAGGGCATTGACTTTTATTCCTGACTTTTATTTTATTCATAAGCTGATGTGTGTCCCCTGTCATTATTTGTATTCGATGAAATGTGTGGGTTTA
Organism: Proteles cristata cristata; assembly: GCA_017311185.1. Taxonomy (NCBI): domain Eukaryota; kingdom Metazoa; phylum Chordata; class Mammalia; order Carnivora; family Hyaenidae; genus Proteles; species Proteles cristata. The sequence continues at coordinate 628,103 of JAESUZ010002682.1, forward strand.
ACTCAGACTCACCAGAGCAGGTTGGTCTCATTTCAAAATCAGAGCAAATGCAAGACTCTTCCTTCCTTCCTTCCTTCCTTCCTTCCTTCCTTCCTTCCTTCCTTCCTTCCTTCCTTCCTTCCTACCTCTCTCTCTCTCTCTCTCTCTCTCCCTCCCTCCCTCCCTTCTTTTTTATTTAAAAATTTTTTTAATGTTTATTTATTTTTGAGGGAGAGAGAGATAGACCGAGTGTGAGTGGGGGAGGGGCAGAGAGAGAGAGAGGGAGACACAGAATCTGAAGCAGGCTCCAGGCTCTGAGCTGTCAGCATAGAGCCCCATGTGGGGCTTGAACTTGTGAACAGTGAGATCATGACCTGAGCCAAAGTCAGATGCTCAATCGACCGAGCCACCCAGGTGCCCCTCTTTCTTTTTTTAAAAATGCCTATTTACTTTGAGAAAAAAAGAGCATGATTGTGGGGGAGGGTGAGCGAGAGAGGGAGAGGGAATTCCAAGCAGGCTCCGTGCTGAGCTCCTCATGACCAGGAGTTCATGGTCTGAGCTGAAATCTGGAGTCAGATACTTAACCAACTGAGCCACCCAGGTGCCCCCAGACTTACATTTTCTTAACTACAAGAACTATTCTAGTATCACTGGTAATACTCATAGCAGTCTGAATGTCCTAATTCCTAAATTCTACAACAAAGTCTGTTAAGGGCATGACATTCTGTCAGCTTCTCTGAGATGAGAGGACTACTAAAATGGCTTTTGGAGTGAAAAGATCTGACTGGGTTTGTTTTATTCCTTGGCTTTTCTCCTTATAAATCTCACTCTGTAGTGAGTGAGGCTTTACAGATCAGGTGGTTGTTCTTGGCTGGATTTTGGAATCCATTTTCCTCAAAAATTGTAACTATAATTCTCAAGTATTCAGAGTTTCCCTCGTCTGCTTGAGGGGTAACAAGGGGACTTTATAAGCCAAAGGAACTGGTCCTTCTAGGCCTGTAAAATAAAATGAGAACAGAAAATATATGGCCAAGAATTGCCCTTTTTCTGGCCTGACATTCTAATCTAGCAATTAATGATAATTAATACAGTAACGGACACCATTTATTAAATCCTTATTGTAACTGGGTACTGTACTATTTTTTTCTTCTCTTTGTATCATTTAAACCACACAGCAACTGAGTAAGTCATCTAGTTCCTACTTATGAATAAGGAGGCCCATTTAGTTTTCCCAAGGTCACACAGCTTGTAAATGATACAGCCAGGATTTGAAACTAGGTTGTCAATCACTCCAAAGCACCATCTCTTCTTTTTTGCAGCCTTTTATTTTTTCCCATTCTACAGCTATTTTCGTTCATGTACTGTATCTGGACTGTCAAGATAATAGATGAGAGGAATGAGGAAAAAATATATATGAATGTATATAAGATGAGATGGTAGCAACAAATCAGAAAATGACAAAAAATCGTGGAAGTATAGCTTTAAAAAAAGATATTGGTTTTCTTTTTTTTTTTAATTTTTTAATGTTTATTTATTTTGGGGAAACAGAGTTGCACAAGAGAGGAGCAGAGAGAGAAGGAGACCCAGAATCTGAAGCCGGCTCCAGGCTCTGAGCTGTCAGCACAGAGCCTGACACGAGACTCGAACCCACACAGTGCAGGATCATGACCTGGGCCAAAGTCGGATGCTTAACTGACTGAGCCACCCAGGTGCCCCGTGCTTGTTTTTCTTAAAAGAAAAAAAGGAACAGAGGAGAAAAACCATGCATCTCCCAAAGTAATCCAGTGACATAAGATTTCCCAGGAAGTCTAGTTCTTAATGCGGGCAGGCCGACACTAACCTGAGCCCTCAGCCTAAGCAGCTTCCACTCTTCCTCTGGGGTTCAGACAGCTTCCCACCCTCGAGTCCATATACCACCTTCTGCCTGTAACCACTGGGGTGACAAAAAGTTCCTGCCCTAGGATGGCCTCTGGTAATGACATTTTTCCCCATGAAAAAGTAAACTAAGCAAACAAACAAAAGTACTTCTCCCATGAGGTCATAGTTGATTTCAAGTATGAGGCCTTTCAGCCTGCCCCTGTCACATTTCAGCCAATCCTAGCGGAAGTGGAAAGCATAGACAAAGAGGGCAGAAGGCTCGGGTTCTGGATGAATGTTTCCTGTTGGTAGAGCCCATCTGCCCTTGGAGAGAGTTTGCTTCCACCCATGGGTTAACATGCAAAGCATTTCCATGTGTAACTTAGTTATATAACATAACACTGTCATTGTTTGCTATTATTAGTATTCAGGTGAGTTTTCATTCATTCACTGTGTCATGTTGCTCAATCATGTTTACGGTGACCCTGTGCTTGTCATTAAAGCTCTGGGCTTGGCTGCCGGTTTGGGAACTGGGGAGCATAGGTAGTGCTCCCTTTTTCTTCTGCTCCTCTCTTAGGACAGAAAGGTGAACACCCTCCCCTCCCCTCCCCGCCCCCCCATCCCCCCTCCCCCACCAGCCTAGCTTCAGCTGGTCTCCTAGGAGCCTGTGCACATGGCAGAACCACCTGCTTCCTTTTTAACACTAAGGCCGTCCACCCAGCACTGAGGAAACTGAGTCCCAGGGCTTTCACAACAGGATTTGCTATCGATCTTTGATTGGTCTGAGGACTCCCCCCAAAACAAGGGCTGTTTCTCATTTGTCGTTGTTACTCCAGGGTACCCACAGTGTGCCTGGTTCTCAGGAGACACTCGGGGAATGCTTGAGTAAATTATTGAGATGGTATGTATTTTTGACCTATATACATACATATATACATGTGTGCACACGTGTGTGTGTGTGTATTTTATATATATATATATATATTATATATATAAAGTATATTCATTTCTGGCATATTTCTTTCCACAGAGCTTTTATAGTATCTTGGGCTTGTAAAGCATGTCACGGTGAACCAGTGCTTTAATAACAGCAATAGTAGGGGCGCCTGGGTGGCTTAGTCGGTTGAGCGTCCGACTTTCGCTTAGGTCATGATCTCGCGGTTCGTGGGTTCGAGCCCCGCGTCGGACTCTGTGCTGACTGTCAGCTCAGAGCCTGGAGCCTGTTTCGGTCTGTGACTCCCTCTCTCTCTGACCCTCCCCTGCTCACGCTGTCTCTCTCTCTCCTAGAAATAAATAAAAATATTAAAAAAAAAAATAACAGCAATAGTACTAGTAATGATATCATAACACTGAGAATAGTTTATTGAGTGCTTTACAGGCATTATTTCATTTCATTCCCATGACCACCCACTGAGGTAGATATTTCTATTTCAACAAGAGAAATTTGTGGCTGAGAAAGTTCAAATGCCTTGCCTTTCTTGACATCTTTAAGAAATGTAATCTGCTTTAGGTATTGTTTTTCAGTTCAGAGCTATAGGACTTAAAAAAAGCTGTGGTTGGGGCACCTTGGTGGGTCAGTTTGTTAAGCGGACTTCAACTCAGATCGCGATCTCCTAGTTCATGGGTTCGAGCCACCCCCTCCCTTCCCCCCGGTCAGGCTCTGTGCTGACAGCTCGGAGCCTGGAGCCTTCTTTGGATTCTGTGTCTCCCTCACTCTCTCTGACCCTCCCCTGCTCACACACTCTCTCTCTGTTTTTGTCTCTCTCTCTTTCTCTCAAAAATAATAAACATTTCTTTAAAAAGCCACAGTTAGCAAGTGGTAGAATTGAGTTATCCAAGCACTAGAAACCAAACCCAACACTTTCACCAGAACTAGTTCATAGAGTGAGTGATAGCCACATAGGAACCAGGCACAGTATTTTATGAAGGTTTAAATTGGATTCATGTTGTATTACCAAAAAAAAGGGCAATGTAAAATTCTGTGATGGCAAACAGATAAGCTGAATGATGAAAATAGGCACATACCAGACACGTGGAGTGGATCGATACATTGGAGCACCAATCTATCTCATGGAATGGGCTGATTAAGTACCGTACATGAACCACCCTTTTTTATTACTGCAGCTCAGCAGTAAGCGAAGGAAGGACACAGTAAACCAGGGCCTGAGCTTCCAAGTTTCTGAAAGTAAAGAAGAAAATAATGCTATAAACAGGAAATAAATACTGATGCACGTACCTAAGGTGCTTCCTTAACCAAATCAGTTTTTAGAAACAATTGCTTAAACTCCAGCTAACTATTCTTTCTGGATCTTAAAAAGGATTTCCCTCCAATACATAGTGATTTAAAGCCTCATGGGCGTAGTATTCCCCGCCCCCAAATTTAATTGTCTGTATAAATAATGGGTGATGTCCACGACTGGGAAACATTTAAATCTCCATCACATGAGTGGGAAGATTTTCAGCTCCATTTCGGCCAACTCCATCCATGAAATCTAACACGAAACTCTAAATAGATTCCATGCCCATAATTTGTAAATCATTGAATTATTTAAGACATGGAACATAAGATGCTGAACTTTTTAAAAAGAACGTCAAAGACTGATTTACACGACATATATTGTGCATCAAATAGCAAAGAGGAAAAAATAGAAAGTGGAATTTAAAATAGGTGACATTTCTTAATCTGGAATCCAGTTGTGAAGCATGAAATCAGCATGTTACCTTATGGTTAATATGGGCTGCCATTCATTCACTTGCTCTCATTTCTGCCACTATTTGAAGTGAAGGTAAGCTGTTGGCATCAAGGTTTTTGAAGGGGATGGGGATTTTTTGGGACTTGACTTACTCAGACAGGACAGTCTGGGTATCTTAAAATAGGAGCACCTCCGACTTTTCAAATTGTGACTCTTCATATTCTGTGGCACCTGTCCCCTTCCCAAACACCGATCAGCTATTCTAGATTGATTAATGACTATCTATTTTATTGCTTAAGGATCCTTAAATTACTTAGCTCAACTAACCAATGTGCTGTCCAGAAGCTTAGGTTATTAAAAGATGTGAAATATCTAGTTTGTGATCTTACATTTGTGAAAGCCAGTCATTCGGTAAAGAGGCGGAATGAAACAACATTTGACATTGCCAAGGACCTAAGGCAGATGGTAGCTCCTCCTCCTTGCTCTAAGGGCAGGTGTCTGAGAGCCTTTAAGTAGGCCCCCTCCCGCTACCACCTGCATACATCATTCAGGGGGTGCACTGCGAAGTGGGAGATCAGAAAGCCTTTAGCAGACCATGAGGCCCATGGCTTAATGTGCGATAACAACAACCATCACGGTAACCATCAATATGTATGTGATGGGAAGAATCCCTGTTCTCAGAAGAGCTTCTGGGGCATTAGCCGCACATGCATTCTGTCTGGGATGCCAGGTACCCAGCTACTGGCTTCTGCAGTTCTTATATACAAGTGACACCAAGAACTCAGGTCTCCCTCCCACCCCCAGCTCTCAAATCATCATCTCTCAGGAGTTATGTGAGCTTTCAAATCAGAACAAGGGACAGAGATCACCTCAGCGCGGGGCAGCAGACAGTTTGGGGAGCACCCTGACCACCAGCCACCTTTGCCATGGTTGACAACCTGGGGAGACACTAATGCTCAGCACTATACCGGCAACGCCACCATGGTGGATAGAGGCCACCAGGGAGGAAAGTAGTTTGGTTTCATTTGCTCAGGCAGGTCAGGCGAAAAACCCAGGCTTCTGGGACTTACCTCATGAGTATACAGACTGAGTCGTTCTAAAAACATGCACGTTCTTTGATATCCTTAAGAAATGTAATTTGCCTTTGGTATTGTTTTTCAGTTCAGAGCTGTAGGGCTACAAAAAGCCTCTATTTCAAATGCCTCCTCTCTCTAGAGGGCGAAATCCAATCTTATATATAACAATCTTTTAGATTTTTAACACAACTTATTTAGAAATATTTCTAACCTTATTTAGCAGACTGATTGAGAAATAGCAGCACTTTGCCTTTTCGTTGCAATTAGTTTTTGTAACTAAGAGGAAATCATCAGAGAGAAACAGATAAACATCTAGGAGTCTTGTGCTTTCTGAGGAAAAAAAAGAAGGTGAAATTGGGGCTGGAAACAGTCAGCAGAAGGTGTTGTTTTGTAAATCAAAGAATCTCTTAGAAAACAAGACGAGGTGGTGTCAGGGCACATGAGGCTCACAGCTTAGGCGACTCCAATCATATGAATCAGAAAGTTGCATTACTGTTGAATGGATTTCTCCCTAAAGTGGAGATTTGATGTGAGCCTGCGCTTCCGACTTTAAAGACCTTGTATTTGTGATGCATTTCATGTGGATCTAAGGTAACTCAGTTGGTATTTGCAACGGTTTCAGCTAAGCCTTGGACACATCTCTCCACTGATGGAACTTGCAATATTTTTGTTTCTTGACTCATCTGGGTGGTCATTGACAAAGGTATACGTGACTAGAAAAAAAGCCATTTTATTATTGTCATCAGCTGAATGATGTCCCCCACCCACTCATATGTTGAAGCTCTCACCTCCAATGTGGCTATATTAGGAGTAAGTAAGATGAAGTGAGGACATAAGGGTGGAGCCCTGATCCAGTAGGATTCATGGCATCAGAAGAGGAGGTACAAGACAGCCCTCTGTCTCTGCCACACACGGGCACTGAGAGTGGGGCCATCTGCAAGCTGATGAGAGAACCCTCTTCCGACACTGACTTGACCGGGCACTTGATCATGCACTTCCAGCCTCCAGGACTGTGAGAAATAAGTTTCTGTTCTTACAGTTGCCCAGTCTGTGGTATTTTGTTATGACAGCCCTAGTGATTAGGACAGTGATTAAAGTGACTTGTCTCTCAAGTTTTGTAGTGTGTCTGTCCGTGTTTAAATATTCTTCATGTAGCTTTGTATTTATAAACTTTTCTGACAGCACTTTCGATAGTTACTTAAAGCAAATGGGCTTTTATATTTTTCCCTAAGAAAAGGATAGTGATAGAAGAGAAATCAAATATGAGAATGAGGAGGGGCGCCTGGGTGGCTCAGTTGGTTAAGTATCTGACTCTTGGTTTCGGCTCAGGTCATGATCTCACATTTGTGGGATCGAGCCCCACATCAGGCTCTGCACTGACAATTCACAATCTGCTCAGGATTCTCTGTCTCTTTCTCTCTCCCCCACCCCCACTCCCTCTCTCTCAGAATAAATAAATAAACTTAAAAAAAAATAAAGTGAGGAATTCCCCTCCCTATTCTACTCTATCCCTTAGAAATTAGAAAAAGAAATGGTTAAATATAAATGATTTCAGAGGAAAAGGCAGTCCATTCAGAGGCAGATGTAACATATGCTTAAAACAAATATAAGAAAAATAAGTAAATAAATCAAGTAATAAGTTAATTAATTAATTTTAGTCTAGAAGTTCTTTCTCATGTGCTGTAACCCAAGGAAACAATGTGGCTTAAGTTTAAGTTGGTAGATAAAATATTTAGACTTCCTTTCTATTTCCTCCCCTCTTTTATGTTTAGAGGAAAGACTATATTTGCATATCAGATATTTTATTAAATTTGGAATAGTCCTTGAACATATTCCTTTAAATGTTTTTATTTTGAGACAGAGAGCATGAGTGGGGAGGTGCAGAGAGTGAGGGAGAGAGAGAATCCCAAGCAGTCTCCCCGCTCAGCACAGGGCCTAACGTGGGGCTCGATCTCACTAACCACCAGATCATGACCTAGGCTGAAAACATGGGTCGGATGCCTAACTGGCTGAGCCACCCAGGTGCCCTTGTCCTTGAATATCTAAAAAAAATTTTTATTTAACATTCATTCATTTTTGGGAGACAGAGAGAGACAGAACATGAGCCTCGGAGGGGTAGAGAAAGAGGGTGACACAGAATCTGAAGCAGGCTCCAGGCTTCGAGCTGTCAGCACAGAGCCTGATGTGGGGTTCGAACCCATGAACCGTGAGATCATGACCCGAGCTAAAGTTGGACGCTTAACCGACTGAGCCACCCAAGTGCCCCTGTCCTTGCATGTTTTTTAAAAATTGCATTCTTCCACTAATAGAAACTTCCTTTTTGCAAATCAGGTTGTGGCAAAGACCACCTGCTGGTTGTCCCTCAAAAACCATTCACCCCTCCTAGGGGCGCCTGGGTGGCTTAGTCGGTTAAGCGTCCGACTTTCGCTTAGGTCATGATCTCGCGGTTCATGGGTTCGAGCCCCGCATCGGGCTCTGTGCTGACTGCCAGCTCAGAGCCTGGAGCCTGTTTCAGTCTGTGACTCCCTCTGTCTCTGACCCTCCCCTGCTCACGCTGTCTCTCTCTCTCTCCTAGAAATAAATAAAACATTAAAAAAAAAAAAACCTCTTACCCCTCCTTTGTAGTAATGGAACTTCTGAGTTTGAGTGGGTACATATCCATTTCCAATAAATACTACATATCCCAGCTTCCCTTGTAGTTAAATATGACCACGTGACTAAATCTGACCAATGAACGTGAACAAAAGTGTGCAGCCTCTGGGTCAAATCCTTAAGCAGCAGGCTCTGATCTCCTGTCCCCCTTCCCACCCGCTAGAAGGGAGACACACTGGTGACTCACCCTGGACCACACAGAAGAAGCTATTTCCCAGGGATGGCAAGGCCAGCCCCCACATAGGTTTCCACGACAAACACCTCGATCCCGCATGACGTGTGAATGCACATCTTCACATAGCTCTTCCCCAACACATGGTCATGGGCATGTTCCTCCAGCTCCCCCCTGACTTCTCATGATGCCCACACCTGAGCCTCAAAACTGACTCTCTGACCCACTCTCTCCGCCACCCTCAGTGCTGTTCAACCAGCCTTGCAGCACATACATGAGGACACCTGGGGATGTCTTCGACTGGATCCCTCTGCACCCACTTTATCAATCAAAAGGTCTTCCTGCTTTTGCCTGTGAAATCTCTCTCACATTTATCTTCTTCTATTGCTGGGCATTTCTGACATTTTAGGATACGTCAGTGCCCTTACAGTGTTGGGAAGTTGGTAGATAGAGGGCAGGGGTTCCTGAAAGTCTCTGATTCTAGCGGGAGGCCGATTTGGGAGGGAAAGGCACATATGTGAGCACAGAGCTGGGTTTTGCTTCATTACTTGGGTTTTGCCACAACGTATAATTAGTTTTAAAGTGGTGATAATATCAAAGAAAATGAAAATTGTCACCTTTTCAGAAGTGGGCGTGGCCTGCAGGTCAAGAACAGTTGAGAAGCCCAAGCCCGCCTCTTCTCACCTCACCCTGCTTCCCCAGGAACTGCTCCGATGTCTCTGCTCCGGTGCCTTCCTCTGCCTCCACGCCGTTGTGTGAGTCGCTTCTGACAACTCTTCAACAGCCTTTAAACCTATCATGTTGCTGTCCAGGAGCTCAGTGATTTCGTGTTGCCAGTAGTGTCCTGGCTCTGTCCCTCTGCTTGGTTTCCAAGGTGGGATCCTGGAAGCCTCTGATGCTGAGGTGGCCCGGCTCGGGTCTGGCCTCTGCCGTTTAACCAGCCACGTGCCCTTGAGGATGATTCTAGAACCTCCCTGAGCCTCACATTCCTTACCTATAATATGGGATGAACTGTAACTTCTCTGCATAACTCACTGGAAGGAGGAAATGCATAAAACAGCCCCTTGAGACCAACTGCTGGGCACATCTATCTTGTCTAGACGGCAGTTGCTAAGTTGTTAGGTGGGCATTGCCACCCAGTGCTCTCCCTAAACCAGAGCAGATTCTCCACCAGGTGTATTCAATAAGGAGTCAGCACCCAGCACCGCCCCCTGGATCACATGACCGTAAATAGGCAACCCCACATCCTGCAGCGCTTCACACACAGCAGGTGGCCGATCAAGTCCGTGCAGACACGAATAAATGAATGAATGCAAATTTTATTTCAATCTGGCAGCCCTTTCTGATCATGAGGGTATTTATTGAGTGCCAACTCGTGACAGCCATTCTTTCAAGCGCCTACCCATCCATTAGCTCATTGAATCCTCACAACAAAGGGAGGAAATGCAGTGTGGCAGGATTGCTGTAAGGGTCCAAGGTCACACAGGCACAACAGGTGGAGCCAGGAAGTGAGCATGGCAGTGAGCCTCTGGGGCACGCCCTCTGGACCTCGAACCATGTTGCTAAAGCCTCCACCTGACGGGTGGCTTCCGCCTCCAAGCCCCTTCCTCCTGCTCTGCTCATCACCTGGGATGTCATCTGACTTGTCCTTTCAGGGACCTCTATCTTTTCTTTGCCCCCAAACCCCCCTCCAGCCCCACAGACCACCCTGGCGTTCCAGCTTCATGGACTCTTAGCTCTTCCAAACTCACACTGCAGGTCTGCTCATTACGGCGGAGCTTCCCAGCCGGAGGGAGAGGATTATACAGAACGATTACTTTACATTCTCCAATGGTCTCTACCCAGTGCTGCGTGTACTACATACTAGAGTCCCAATCGACACCGACAGGGTGGCCGCCCCAGTCACTGGAGGAGTAAAATGATGATGATAACAGGTGACATCGAATGTTTACTTTATTCCAGACCATGAGCTAAGCTCTTCATGTATATTATTTCATTTTAACAACAACCTTCTGAGATAGACACGGTCATCCCATTTCACAGGGAGAGAAGGGAGGCCCTGGGGCTAGTTACACAGTGAAGTCTTGGATCAAGCCAGGGTCTGCTGAGTCCCCAGGATGCTCTGATTCACCTCTTCCACCCGCTTGTCCATACAGAGCAAATACAATTCTTCGCAGACTGCAATTAGCAATGATTGGACAAGTTACAAGATAGCAAGATGCTGAATTTTAAAATATATTATTAAGTGTTTCCTTATTTTTGAGTGAGAGAGAGGGAGAGAGAGAGAGAGACTGAGCACGAGTGGAGGAGGGGCAGAGACAAAAGGAGACACAGAATCTGAAGCAGGCTCCAGGGTCTGAGCTGTCAGCACAGAGCCCCACGTGAGGCTCAAACTCATGAACCGAAAGATTGTGACCTGAGCTGCAGCCGGATGCTTAACTGACAGAGCCATCCAGGCCCCCCCAAAGATGCTGAATTCTTAAAGGAAGCCGCTATTGACCTGCAAGAGTTAATTTTCCTTCAGAGAGAAGGTGTCTGTTCGTTGGTGACAAGATGTTTTCTGCCATGTGTTCTTTAAAAGTGTCTCAGACTAAACAAGGAGAGAAAATCACAGACGTATTGCTAGTGATTGAAAGAGAACACATTCCAGGAACCAGGGCAACACATTCTGCCTAGGTTTGCAACATTTGGAAATGCTAGAAGACGGACCTGGGAATGGGCAAGAATGGAAAACCGCTCAGAAGGGCTGCCCCGAAAGTGTCTGATGATGTCAGCCTTCCACATACAATGCCACGTGGATGAAGGCTTTGCTTCTTGTTCATAAAACTAGATTTATTTTTTTTAATGTTTTTTTATTTATTTCTAGTAGAGAGAGAGAGACAGCGTGAGCAGGGGAGGGTCAGAGAGAGAGGGAGTCACAGACTGAAACAGGCTCCAGGCTCTGAGCTGGCAGTCAGCACAGAGCCCGACGCGGGGCTCGAACCCACGAACCGCGAGATCATGACCTAAGTGAAAGTCGGACGCTTAACCGACTAAGCCACCCAGGCGCCCCTATAAAATTAGATTTATTATTCAAGTGGGCGGCGGGGGGCTTTCTATGACCCGTTCAACAACTTCCATCTACGTACCAAACTCCTGGGGAGGGCCAGGAGCCCTAACTGATCCTTTTTGTACCTCTGGAATGAAAAGCCTTTGGTCTCCATCCCAAAGTGGAGGCCACACTATAATCTCGTGCAGATGTCTACATTTTTGGTGATTGTCAGGCCACTTCACTTTTCCCTCAAGGTCCCCTGGAAAACAAGACACAATCAATATATTTTTAAACGCATGTGACATGAGAACATAACATTTAACCGAGATCCACAGTAATCGTTTAGAGACGCTGCCTCCCCCTGGAGCCAAACCGTATCTTAGGTTCATTTAACATATTGCTTGTTGTTTAAACATCTTAGGAAAACTCACTAATTTGAAATCAGCCTCTTGAAGAGAAAAATGAGGCTTAACTAATTTAATTCAGGAAGTTGGAAGTGTATTGGGCATTTTTATTTCGCTAATAATAATGCCTTTCGTAGCTTTCTCTTAGTCCCTACACCTACGGTCTTTAATTAGAGGGGGAGGATCCGAGAAGCAAGGACAAACATACCTTTTTTGTACTAATCGTTAAAACCTACATTCACGTCATGATAAGGATGAATATTGCTTTTTGAGAAGAACTCATTTTCTCTTCTGAAGGTTTGTATTACTTTTCTCACATTTTAAAATAACATCTTACTTATTGAGGTTTTGAAATAGTTTTTGGAAATGTGGAGGGCAAGCCACAGACCCACAGAATCACATGGTGGGTGGGGTTCTTGAGAATTCTTCATCTTTAAGCTCACAGACTTACAGGAAGCCCACGGGAGTCTTTTCTCTCAATGATAAGGATCTATATTTTACTGAGAAATTTCCAGAAGAAATGCTGTTCCCTTTCTCACAAACCTATCAAAATGAGTAATAATCTCCAAAATGGCTTTAAACGTTTTTAAAAAGTCTTGCTTTGAGTTTTTTGTCTTGTTCACTTAATAAGCTCAATTCTAGTTCCTACGGTCATTTTATAATTTGACCAAATAATTTAAAAAGAGGCAAGAAACTCCCAACTGAGGGGCGCCCGGATGGCTTAGTCAGTTAAGGATCCGACTTTCTCTTAGGTCACGATCTCGCGGTTCGCGGGTTCGAGCCCCGCGTCGGGCTCTGTGCTGACTGCCAGCTCAGAGCCTGGAGCCTATTTCAGAGTCTGTGTCTCCCTCTTCTCTCTGACCCTCCCCTGCTCACGCTGTCTCTCTCTCTCTCCTAGAAATAAATAAATAAATAAATAAATAAATAAATAAATAAATAAATAAATAATAAAAAGAAACTCCCAACTGAATGGTCATTTTATTTTGAAACTTACAAAAAAAATTATTTCTGTACAGCTTCTAATCATCAATTTGAGTTGTTCCCTTTGGATGCATCCCAAGAAATCTTGGTTTAAGGGCATATATCATAGATTGCTTTATTTGAATTTAGTTATACAAAGCTCCACAAATAAACTGAAGTCGTCAGTGGGCTTCCTTAGTTCCAATTCCCATATTTCAGTTCTCGAGATTGCAGCTGGCATAATTTTAGATTAGCTCTGGATTTCAGTGACCTAAAAAGAAAAAAAAAAAAAAGATGAATGGTAACTGATCCTCCGGAAAAGCTCCCCACGGTGTTTATCCCCATTTGCTTTGTGTGTGGGTTCAGCATGGATGTTAAAAACAAAGTGCCTTCAGTCATCTGGGAAGTAGGTCTTTCCTGCCTGAACTCACTTTGGAACGCCTTGGAGACAGAGCCGCGTCCTGCACAAACTCGGTGTGAGAGTTCTCACCACGTCTGCCAGGATGTGAGTGGAGTCCTTTACAATGCCCTCCAACTCGAATCCACGTTTCCGAGAGCCATGACCTCAAGCCAATGGAATTGCCTTCTAGGATGGAGGCCTGAATGGTTCCCAGCAGCCGCAGGGCCCTGCATCCCTCTGAGCAAACTTACACTGGAGCTCGGGGTCATCTATCTCGGGGCCTCACTGATTGACCTCTCCTCCTTTTCCTTGATGGCATAGACCATGATTTTCTCCATGGAGTCTCTACTCCGTTTCCAGATATTCTTTGGCAACAAGTGGCACCGAGTCAGCCCGTGCAGCAGAGCCAGCAGCAGCGGGTGGAGGCGTCCTCACTGCTCATATTGCACACACCACTGCAGAAGCCAGACGCAGATAGAGCAGATTATTGCTTCTCCGAGCAGGGCACTGAGAAGCCTGGACGGGGGAAACTCTTAGAGACTTTATTCAGCAATTACATGACATACCTGTGAGCTTACTGGGAACGTTTATAAGCCGTGGAGTAGACTTTGGTTTTGAAAATTCCGTATTAAGCTGTCCTTAGCAAATATCTACCCACCAGTGCCAAATTCAGGGTTGGAAATATTCAGGGGTCCTGAATATAGTTAAGAAGTATTATTGAGTATTCCTGACTGACTTGTCGCTTTCCAGTTAAAGAAATGAAAGAATGCTGGTTCAGCTGTCTGGCCCTCCCAGTAACGGGGAACAAGGTGGCAGTCCTCAGCACTGCACGTGACACCACCCAATCCTCCTAAACAGGGGAAGTCGTCGAGATTTTGATGCAGCAGAAAACTGTGACATGTGTTAAGTCTCCCGGAGAATGCACGGCCCAGCAGCGGCAGTGGTAAGGGGTATTAATATACACGCTCCAGCTTTGTCTGCCCTTCTCACTTTAAGAGTTGAGTTTCACCCCTTGGTTTCTCCCTTCTCGCTGCCCTCGGTGGAGATTTCTGGTTTCACCAGCTCTGCCCCCATTCTCATTGTGATGCACAGTTAGGAGAAGTGAAGATGCGCGTGGGGGTAGAAGGGAAAGGAAGGAATTGCGTTCACCGGGTCAGTCCCTCAAGTCTCCTTGGTTGCTGAGATACAGGGCGATGAAGAGAAAATGAAAACAGAAGTCGAAGAGGCTAAGTTGACCTACATGACATAGAGCAGAGAGAGGAGAGCGGAGGGATAAAGACATTGTTCAATAGGGAGAGACTGAGCCAAAAGGCAGTTGGAGGGAGTGCAAGCACAGGGAAGATTTTAGTTAAGTACCGCTCTGGGCTATACACTCAATTTCCATAAAAGATATTTGAGAAACACAAGGAAACGTGAGATTAGCCCTTCCATTTGTCTCATCCGCTGGACTGTTTTTTTGAATGTGACACTGTCTTGAATGGAGGGACCCTGGCTTTTGATGACATGTGACGAATGGAGCCCAGTGTTTGGCTGCTATGCACACAGGTGCATCACAAAGCACTGTTAGTACTATTAGTGTGTTCTTTCCCTCTTCTCTTTTCCCACCCGAGTTGAGCTGTTAAAGGGTCCTACTCTTAACTAAATATCTTTCTTGGGTCACCTGGGTGGCTCAGTCCGTTGAGCATCCAACTCTTGATTTCAGCTCAGGTCATGATCTTATGGTTTGTGAGATTGAGCCCCACATCAGGCTCTGAGCTGACAGCGCAGAATCTTCTTGGGGTTCTTTCTCTCTCTGCCCCCCTCTCTCTGCCCTTCCCTGCTTGTGCTCTCTCTCCCCAAATAAAACCAGCCCCATGTGGGAGGGGGGTAAATTCACCCCAATGCATTCAGAGCCCAATTCCAAACAGCCCGCAGCATGACACAAATTTCAGTTCTCCAGCCATGTTGTTTATTTGTTTGTTTTATTCTTTTTTTGAGAGAGAGAGGATGCAAGGGAGCCAAGGGCAGAGAGAGGGAGAGACAGAAGCACGACTCGTGTTTTACCTGAAGTGAGGCTGCTGTTCACCCAAAGTGGGGCTCGTGCTCACCCGAAGTGGGGCTCAAACTTACCTGATGGGGAACTCAAGCTCACAACCCGTGAGATCATGACCCGAGCTGAAGTCAGACACTTAACTGACTGAGCCACCCAGAAACCCCAACCACACTGCTTATATCAGAGCATAGAAAGAGAATAAATGTCAGCTTCAGACAGGACTGAGTTGGAATCCTGACTGCCTCTTCCCTGAATAACTGTATCTTCCAGCAAGTTGCCTAATTTGTCTAAACTCCTGAAAAATGAGAATAATATCAGATCTCACAGGGGTACTGTATAGACAAAGAGATCATAAATGACTAGTATGCAACACAGTGCCTGGCCACCTTTATCATTTTTACTTATTATTACATTATTATTATTATTGTTTATTATAATTATTACATATTATGAGCATTTTATGATGATGATGATGATGATTTTTTTAATATTTTATTTATTTCTGAGAGAGAGAGAGAGAGAGAGAGACAGCATGAGTACGGGAGGGTCAGAGAGAGGAGACACAGAATCTGAAATAGGCTTCAGGCTCTGAGCTGGCTGTCAGCACAGAGCTCAACACGGGGCTCAAACCCACAAACTGCGAGATTATGACCTGAGCCTAACCGACTGAGCCACCCAGGTGCCCCTATGATTATTATTTTTACTGTATATCTTAGTAATATTATGATTAACTATCTGTGATGATGCTTTTGCTCTGTACCATGGGGTGAGGATGGACAGATGTACCTTCCCTTCTTCAAGAGCCTCTACCTGACTCCTCGGTTTTGTTTTGTGATGCTAACAGCTCCCCAGC
Organism: Proteles cristata cristata; assembly: GCA_017311185.1. Classification (NCBI taxonomy): domain Eukaryota; kingdom Metazoa; phylum Chordata; class Mammalia; order Carnivora; family Hyaenidae; genus Proteles; species Proteles cristata. The sequence goes on from JAESUZ010002682.1 coordinate 644,212, forward strand.
AATGGGAAATTTACCTGAGGAGTTGGAAATAGTTCTGGTGGAAAGATCTTTGGATGGTTTTTTGTCTGAAGCCCTTTATCCAGGTTCCTTTTTTGCCACCTGTTGGCCACGTGACCTTATAAAGTCACATAATCTTTCTTAGCCTCAGGGACATATGGGGACCATGTAATCAACTTAATAGTTTTGTGCTAAAGATTAAAAGTAATGTCTGACAAAGTGCCTGGTAAAGCATGATGCAATGTAAGAGTATTGTATATTACCGTTACAACATTGCACCCCTTACTTTTCTCGAACTATCTTTGGATGCTATATTTCACATATAAATTTAAACCAATTAATATGGGATTCCACAGTTGTTTGAAAGCAGTGGCTGAGCTTTGTTAAGTTAATCTCTGTCCTAGCTTGGAAGAGAGGGAAATAGACCTGGACTCTCCCAAGTTTGGGCCTCTGGCTAGGAGTCTAATCCATCAACTTCCAGGGAAAACTTTTGCAATAAAATTATTCATACATTTGGAATGAAATGAGCTTTCAGTTTGAGTAGCAAATTAAATACTGAAAGGCTGACGCTACAGAAATGGAGCCAAGTCTCTTCCCAAAGACCATTACTCTTGGGCCATTCAACACCCAGGCTTTCCAGCTCATCTGGGCCATGGCAAAGGTGCATCACTTCACAGCGACGTTTTTGGGCACGATGGTGGCCTTGCCTCCCATGCTTCTGAGGTGACACCCTGGCAGGGGCTTCTTGCAGCTGTGGGGAAGAGCTGGTTTTCTGAAAAAGCTTGGACCAGTTTCTCTGGATCACACAGAAGGGCTCTGGCATGATACTGAAAAGCTACAGCTCAGACAAAAGAAATATCAAAGGGAAGACGAGTGTGTGTCAATGGAGCTAGAGAAGTCAAGGAACATTCCTTCTAGGTTTGCTTATTAGCAAATGCTTAAGTCCCCCAGCAGAAATTCCTTGCTCTGACCCTTCGAGACCCATGACCACCATGTTGTACAAGCCCAGGGGCAACATTCCCGCCGTGCTCCATGAGGTGACCTAGGGGCCGCCATTCATGTAGACCATGATGTAAATGGTCCTCCAGGCTTTTGTTCAATAAGACTTTCCTGGAACCAAATCGTACAAAAGCCAAACTTCTGGTCACAAACAAAGCCTCATTTTTTTTTCTATTTTCTCTTTACAATGTACCAATTTCCTCCACAAACAAACCAAGGAAGAAATAATACATTTTTAAGCCCTACCCAAATTTCAGGAAAGATGAGGGGCATCTGAGTGGCTCAGTTGGTTAAGCATCCAACTTAGGCTCAGGTCATAATCTCACGGTTCGTGGGTTCGAGCCCTGCCTCGGGCTCTATGCTGACGGCTAGCTCAGAGTCTGGAGCCTGTTTTGGATTCTGTGTCTCCCTCTCTGACCCTCCCCTGCTCATGCTGCCTCTATCTCTCTCAGAAATAAATTTTAAAAAAACATTAAAAAATTTCAGGAAACATGATATAATGTTTCCAGATATGCGCCATTTAAAATTCCTAAGTGTGCATTGGACCATGTATTTGGGGAAAGCAGATTTGTAGTTAAAATGTATTGCTGAGCATTTATTTTTCTTCTTTCCCATTTAATTGGGGTGTAATAATTCCCAGTACCTGTTATGTCCAAAGAGTCTTAGGGGAAAAAATAAGAGAAAATGGTACTCTACTCTTAAATACATTCCGAAGCCATCTCTGCCCCAGGCTCTCAAGACAAAAGGCAGTGACTAAGTAGTTCGGGCAGAAAGTCTTGTTGCTCTCACAGAGGCTGCCTCGGAAACACTGCAGGATGAGAAGCTGAAGGAGGCTCACAATCAAGGAAAGCATGGACTTTCTCTCCAACTGTACCATTGATTAGAACAGGGAAAACTGGAAAGCCACCGTTATCAAGCAGGAGCTGTGACTGCGTGGATAGAAACAGGTTATCTTAATGATAAACACTTTTCAAATAGAAATGGTATTCTCATAACAAACAGTTAACTCCTTGATAAACCAACTCCCCCATTCTCCACATACTTAAAGAAAATTCTACTTAGGGGGCACCTGGGTGGCTCAGTTGGTTAAGTGTCTGGCTTCAGCTCAGGTCATGATCTCGCTGTTCGTGGGTTCGAGTCCCATGTTGCCAGAGTCCCGCTCCAGCCGGTCCAGGGGTCCCTGAAGGATGGACAGTGTCAGTGAGAGAGGGATGAGAGAGCCCCGAGATTCCTTCTGTTCACCAGGCAGGCATCTCTGCACTGATGGAGTCTCAGCTTTAATTTATGGTTAAGTGTATGGGGAACAGCACAGAAGTGGCATTTGCCTTAGACAATGATTTCTGATGACAAATTCTTTGATATGTAAAAATTTTCCAGAGCAGAGATTTGTAGAAGACTCATGCATAACCTTTATCAGTAGTGATTGAGGTAGGTGATTTAAATGCTTATCATATGGGGAAGGAAGGTATCTTTAGCGTTCAAACACAAGACAATGTTTTTAGCATAAAGACAATGTTTTTAGCATAGCAAAGGCAAAAGTTAGCTCTTTGTGAGCAGCCATCAATAGCCTGTTTGCTTAAGGGGAAGTATAAGAAAAACAGGATCCTCAGGAACCACAATGTCTGCTCCCATAATCACAAAAGAAGTTCCCACAATAAGTTCCATCACAAGGTGCGCTCAGCATACCAGGCCCAGAATAAGGGGACAAGTCACTCCCAATACCAATCAATAAGGTGCCTCGGGGGTTGGTGCTTAAGCAAAAACAGTTGAGTGGGGGTGGGTATCAGTCATCATCTGACAGCAGGAGACCTTGCAAACCTGCCTTAACCTCACAAGGAGTTTTCTCAACTAGTGAGTTCAGAATGGCTCCCAACACCATGGTGGGCTCTGTGCTGACAGCTCAGAGCCTGGAGCCTGCTTTGAATTCTGTCTCCCTCTCTCTCTACCCCTCCCCTGCTTGTGATCTTTCTCTCTCTCTCTCTCTCTCTCGCTCTCAAAATTAAACATTAAAAAAAATTTTTTAAAAAGAAAATTCTACTTAGGACATCTTTTTTTATGTTTATTTTTGAGAAAGAGAGAGGGAGGGAAGGAGGGAGAGAGAGGGAATGAGTGGGGGAGGAACTGGGGGATGGGGACAGAAGATCTGAAGTGCTGACAGCAGTGAGCCTAATGTGGGGCTTGCACTAATGAACCGTGATATCTGTCAAAAGCTTAACCAACTAAGCCACCCAGGTGCCTCTCCTTAGAATATCTTAATTTAATTCACCCTTTGCTTCTGGTTATGCCTCGTTGAGGCCAACATACCCTGTGTAGTTTCTGAACACAAACATCACCTTTGATTTCAGTGCTCACGCAGGTTGATTAGTTAAGCTGGTGTTAGTAGTAAGTGATTAAAGCAGCAACATTTTACCCTTCATCCGAGAGTCCTCAAAAATATCCATCAACTTAATTTCCCTGCTGGCTTCTAAAAATACAGCATTACATTTGGAGGGGGGGACCTCTAATGTACTGGACTTAGTACTTCTCTTCCTTTGTCTTCATTGCTCTTGTTTAATGTCTGAAATCTGCTCTAAAGGCTCCATCGGTTAAGTGTCTGACTCAGGTCGTGATCTCAGGTCGTGTGATAGTTTGAGCCCCACATTGGGCTCTCTGCTCTCAGCACAGAGCTTGCCTCGGATCCTCTGTCCCTGACTCTCTCTGCCCCGCCCCCATTTGTGCTCACTCTCTCAAAAATGAACATTAAAAAAAAGACTTCACATTTGTAAACCATCTCAAATTTGTTTTAGAATAAGGCAGACGTCCAGTTCATACGTATATGTTCATATATAGAAGGGTCAAACAGGGCACACCATGCAACGTTCTACTGGCTGAGCAAATTGTTTCTTTGGAACGACAGTCACTCTTTCCTTGTTGTTAATGCTTCAGGCACTCTCTTCAGGATTCCACAGTGCCTACTATGTTGCTAAACCTCTGTGCTCCTTGATAGACTTATTTATTCAAATAATGAGTAATGAGTCCCATTAAGGGATTTCAATAGTGTGAGAAAGTGATGAAGCAAGAAGGAAGACATATGTGCTTCTGATAACATTACCGCTCTGGTGAGCAGAGAAAGCGGACCCAGCGTAAAAAGCCACTAAAGGAAGTGGCGGTGGTAAAGACATTGATAACAAAAACCCAGAAAACGTTTTTGTTATAGGACCT
>JAESUZ010002683.1:0-18970 GCA_017311185.1 Proteles cristata cristata
TGTTGCATTCAGGGACCATACTGTTTTCTTAAGGAAGAATGTTTGGAATCACACTGATGGAAGGAAAAGCTGAGTGTGTCATAGTTAACTCATAGAAAGAACACTATGGCGAACGCCTCCTTCAACTGACGACATCTTTCACGTCCCAGACCGTGACTGAAAATGATGTTGAGACCAGTCGAGGAAGGGCACGGAGCTCTACGATGGGAGAAACAAGGTGCGAAATGCAATCATCAGGTATTCTTGTTACTTCTGTAAGGAACGAGGTTAGGAAACACATCGATGAAAGGCAAAGCTGAATATGTTATACTCAACTCTTGGAGCAGACGCGGTGGGGAACACGTAATTCGACTACCCTCATGGCCCACTATGTAGATAATGACGGATCACGATGCTGAAAGCAGGCCAGGAATATCACGTAGCTCGACTGTCGGAAAATCGCTGTGCCAAATGCAGCAATCAGTTTCTCAATTTATTTCCCAAAAGGAAGAATGTTTGAAAAGAAACGCGCGGAAATAAAAGCTGAGGGTGTTGTATTTTTAGGACAGAGGAGCACCGTGGCGAACACCCCATTCAAGTACCATCATGTGTCACTGCGAAGACAGCGATTGACTAGAATGCTGAGACCAGTAAAGGAAGGGTAGGGTGCTCAATTCTCTGCAATAAGGCTCTGAGGAAAGCCGCGTTCAGTAAACATAGGTTTCCCTAGGTGACGAACGCTGGGAAACACATGCAGGGAAGAAGAAGCTCCGTGTGAAAATACTCCACCTACGGAAACCACATGGTGCGGAATCACTGATTGAAGTAAAGTCATCGTCACAACAGAGAGAGTGACTGGAATCGGAGGCTAAAGCCCAGGAAGAAGTGGAGGTGACTCCAGGGCGTGGAATGCTATACTCAGAAACCATCGGGTGTCAGTAAGGAAGGAATGTTGGAAAACACACTTATGGAAGGAAAAGTGGAGTGTGTTCGAATCCCACCATAGAAAGACCACATTGGCAAACACCTCCTTCAACAGCCGTCGTGTTGCACTACGTAGACCGAGATTGGAATGGATGCTGAGACCAGCCAAGGAAGTGCAGGGAGCTCTACTATAGGAAAAACAATGGGCGAAATGCAACCTTCAGTTACTCCTGACTTTCACTAAGTGAACAAGGTTTGGACACACATACACGGAAGTAAAAGCTGGGTGGTTGAACTCATCTCTTACTTAGAGTGGGAACGTTGGCGCCCACCCCATGCAACTACCGTCCTCTTCCGCTACGTAGACTGTGACTGCAAATGGTGCGGAGTCCAGTCCAGGAAGTGCAGGGTGCTCAATTCTGTGACTTCGCGCCCTATGGAATGCCGTACTCGGGAACCCTATAGATAGATCCTCTCTCTAGGTCAGTCACGATGGAAAACACACGCCTGGAAAGAGACGCCGAGTGGGATGGACTCCACCCCCAAGTAGGACACTATGGGGGAACCCCTCAGGGAAGGAGCGTCATCCTTCCACCAAATGTACGGTGACCGACGAAAGAGGCTGACACCAGAGAACGAAGTGCTGGGAGACGGCCTGTGGGAGAAACGCAGTGCGAAATGCAACGATCACTTCTTCTTTGGGTTTCCCTAACAGAAACTGTGGAGAGAAACAGGCACGGATGTCAAAGCTGACTGTGTTAGGCTCAACCCTTAGGAAGGACACTGTGGCGAACACCCATTCTACGACCATCGTCTTTCGCTATGTAGACACTGATTGAAAAGGGTGCTGAGACCGCTCAAGGAAGGGCAGGGTACTCGATTCCCTAAAAATATGCTGTGCGGAAAGCCGCCTTCGAAAAACACAGGATATCGCTAGGTGAGTGACACTGGAAAAAGGATGCAGGGAAGAAGACGCTCAGTTTCCAATGCTCAACGTCCAGAAAGAACATAGCGGGGAATGACTGAGTCAACTACCGTCATCCTTGAGAACATAGTAACTGAGAACAGATGCAAAGACCAACGAAGGGAGTGCAGGGCGCTCATCGATGAGAAACACCACCGTGTGGAATGTTGCATTCAGGGACCATACTGTTTTCTTAAGGAAGAATGTTTGGAATCACACTGATGGAAGGAAAAGCTGAGTGTGTCATAGTTAACTCATAGAAAGAACACTATGGCGAACGCCTCCTTCAACTGACGACATCTTTCACGTCCCAGACCGTGACTGAAAATGATGTTGAGACCAGTCGAGGAAGGGCACGGAGCTCTACGATGGGAGAAACAAGGTGCGAAATGCAATCATCAGGTATTCTTGTTACTTCTGTAAGGAACGAGGTTAGGAAACACATCGATGAAAGGCAAAGCTGAATATGTTATACTCAACTCTTGGAGCAGACGCGGTGGGGAACACGTAATTCGACTACCCTCATGGCCCACTATGTAGATAATGACGGATCACGATGCTGAAAGCAGGCCAGGAATATCACGTAGCTCGACTGTCGGAAAATCGCTGTGCCAAATGCAGCAATCAGTTTCTCAATTTATTTCCCAAAAGGAAGAATGTTTGAAAAGAAACGCACGGAAATAAAAGCTGAGGGTGTTGTATTTTTAGGACAGAGGAGCACCGTGGCGAACACCCCATTCAAGTACCATCATGTGTCACTGCGAAGACAGCGATTGACTAGAATGCTGAGACCAGTAAAGGAAGGGTAGGGTGCTCAATTCTCTGCAATAAGGCTCTGAGGAAAGCCGCGTTCAGTAAACATAGGTTTCCCTAGGTGACGAACGCTGGGAAACACATGCAGGGAAGAAGAAGCTCCGTGTGAAAATACTCCACCTACGGAAACCACATGGTGCGGAATCACTGATTGAAGTAAAGTCATCGTCACAACAGAGAGAGTGACTGGAATCGGAGGCTAAAGCCCAGGAAGAAGTGGAGGTGACTCCAGGGCGTGGAATGCTATACTCAGAAACCATCGGGTGTCAGTAAGGAAGGAATGTTGGAAAACACACTTATGGAAGGAAAAGTGGAGTGTGTTCGAATCCCACCATAGAAAGACCACATTGGCAAACACCTCCTTCAACAGCCGTCGTGTTGCACTACGTAGACCGAGATTGGAATGGATGCTGAGACCAGCCAAGGAAGTGCAGGGAGCTCTACTATAGGAAAAACAATGGGCGAAATGCAACCTTCAGTTACTCCTGACTTTCACTAAGTGAACAAGGTTTGGACACACATACACGGAAGTAAAAGCTGGGTGGTTGAACTCATCTCTTACTTAGAGTGGGAACGTTGGCGCCCACCCCATGCAACTACCGTCCTCTTCCGCTACGTAGACTGTGACTGCAAATGGTGCGGAGTCCAGTCCAGGAAGTGCAGGGTGCTCAATTCTGTGACTTCGCGCCCTATGGAATGCCGTACTCGGGAACCCTATAGATAGATCCTCTCTCTAGGTCAGTCACGATGGAAAACACACGCCTGGAAAGAGACGCTGAGTGGGATGGACTCCACCCCCAAGTAGGACACTATGGGGGAACCCCTCAGGGAAGGAGCGTCATCCTTCCACCAAATGTACGGTGACCGACGAAAGAGGCTGACACCAGAGAACGAAGTGCTGGGAGACGGCCTGTGGGAGAAACGCAGTGCGAAATGCAACGATCACTTCTTCTTTGGGTTTCCCTAACAGAAACTGTGGAGAGAAACAGGCACGGATGTCAAAGCTGACTGTGTTAGGCTCAACCCTTAGGAAGGACACTGTGGCGAACACCCATTCTACGACCATCGTCTTTCGCTATGTAGACACTGATTGAAAAGGGTGCTGAGACCGCTCAAGGAAGGACAGGGTACTCGATTCCCTAAAAATATGCTGTGCGGAAAGCCGCCTTCGAAAAACACAGGATATCGCTAGGTGAGTGACACTGGAAAAAGGATGCAGGGAAGAAGACGCTCAGTTTCCAATGCTCAACGTCCAGAAAGAACATAGCGGGGAATGACTGAGTCAACTACCGTCATCCTTGAGAACATAGTAACTGAGAACAGATGCAAAGACCAACGAAGGGAGTGCAGGGCGCTCATCGATGAGAAACACCACCGTGTGGAATGTTGCATTCAGGGACCATACTGTTTTCTTAAGGAAGAATGTTTGGAATCACACTGATGGAAGGAAAAGCTGAGTGTGTCATAGTTAACTCATAGAAAGAACACTATGGCGAACGCCTCCTTCAACTGACGACATCTTTCACGTCCCAGACCGTGACTGAAAATGATGTTGAGACCAGTCGAGGAAGGGCACGGAGCTCTACGATGGGAGAAACAAGGTGCGAAATGCAATCATCAGGTATTCTTGTTACTTCTGTAAGGAACGAGGTTAGGAAACACATCGATGAAAGGCAAAGCTGAATATGTTATACTCAACTCTTGGAGCAGACGCGGTGGGGAACACGTAATTCGACTACCCTCATGGCCCACTATGTAGATAATGACGGATCACGATGCTGAAAGCAGGCCAGGAATATCACGTAGCTCGACTGTCGGAAAATCGCTGTGCCAAATGCAGCAATCAGTTTCTCAATTTATTTCCCAAAAGGAAGAATGTTTGAAAAGAAACGCGCGGAAATAAAAGCTGAGGGTGTTGTATTTTTAGGACAGAGGAGCACCGTGGCGAACACCCCATTCAAGTACCATCATGTGTCACTGCGAAGACAGCGATTGACTAGAATGCTGAGACCAGTAAAGGAAGGGTAGGGTGCTCAATTCTCTGCAATAAGGCTCTGAGGAAAGCCGCGTTCAGTAAACATAGGTTTCCCTAGGTGACGAACGCTGGGAAACACATGCAGGGAAGAAGAAGCTCCGTGTGAAAATACTCCACCTACGGAAACCACATGGTGCGGAATCACTGATTGAAGTAAAGTCATCATCACAACAGAGAGAGTGACTGGAATCGGAGGCTAAAGCCCAGGAAGAAGTGGAGGTGACTCCAGGGCGTGGAATGCTATACTCAGAAACCATCGGGTGTCAGTAAGGAAGGAATGTTGGAAAACACACTTATGGAAGGAAAAGTGGAGTGTGTTCGAATCCCACCATAGAAAGACCACATTGGCAAACACCTCCTTCAACAGCCGTCGTGTTGCACTACGTAGACCGAGATTGGAATGGATGCTGAGACCAGCCAAGGAAGTGCAGGGAGCTCTACTATAGGAAAAACAATGGGCGAAATGCAACCTTCAGTTACTCCTGACTTTCACTAAGTGAACAAGGTTTGGACACACATACACGGAAGTAAAAGCTGGGTGGTTGAACTCATCTCTTACTTAGAGTGGGAACGTTGGCGCCCACCCCATGCAACTACCGTCCTCTTCCGCTACGTAGACTGTGACTGCAAATGGTGCGGAGTCCAGTCCAGGACGTGCAGGGTGCTCAATTCTGTGACTTCGCGCCCTATGGAATGCCGTACTCGGGAACCCTATAGATAGATCCTCTCTCTAGGTCAGTCACGATGGAAAACACACGCCTGGAAAGAGACGCTGAGTGGGATGGACTCCACCCCCAAGTAGGACACTATGGGGGAACCCCTCAGGGAAGGAGCGTCATCCTTCCACCAAATGTACGGTGACCGACGAAAGAGGCTGACACCAGAGAACGAAGTGCTGGGAGACGGCCTGTGGGAGAAACGCAGTGCGAAATGCAACGATCACTTCTTCTTTGGGTTTCCCTAACAGAAACTGTGGAGAGAAACAGGCACGGATGTCAAAGCTGACTGTGTTAGGCTCAACCCTTAGGAAGGACACTGTGGCGAACACCCATTCTACGACCATCGTCTTTCGCTATGTAGACACTGATTGAAAAGGGTGCTGAGACCGCTCAAGGAAGGGCAGGGTACTCGATTCCCTAAAATATGCTGTGCGGAAAGCCGCCTTCGAAAAACACAGGATATCGCTAGGTGAGTGACACTGGAAAAGGATGCAGGGAAGAAGACGCTCAGTTTGAAATGCTCAACGTCCAGAAAGAACATAGTGGGGAATGACTGAGTCAACTACCGTCATCCTTGAGAACATAGTAACTGAGAACAGATGCAAAGACCAACGAAGGGAGTGCAGGGCGCTCATCGATGAGAAACACCACCGTGTGGAATGTTGCATTCAGGGACCATACTGTTTTCTTAAGGAAGAATGTTTGGAATCACACTGATGGAAGGAAAAGCTGAGTGTGTCATAGTTAACTCATAGAAAGAACACTATGGCGAACGCCTCCTTCAACTGACGACATCTTTCACGTCCCAGACCGTGACTGAAAATGATGTTGAGACCAGTCGAGGAAGGGCACGGAGCTCTACGATGGGAGAAACAAGGTGCGAAATGCAATCATCAGGTATTCTTGTTACTTCTGTAAGGAACGAGGTTAGGAAACACATCGATGAAAGGCAAAGCTGAATATGTTATACTCAACTCTTGGAGCAGACGCGGTGGGGAACACGTAATTCGACTACCCTCATGGCCCACTATGTAGATAATGACGGATCACGATGCTGAAAGCAGTCCAGGAATATCACGTAGCTCGACTGTCGGAAAATCGCTGTGCCAAATGCAGCAATCAGTTTCTCAATTTATTTCCCAACAGGAAGAATGTTTGAAAAGAAACGCACGGAAATAAAAGCTGAGGGTGTTGTATTTTTAGGACAGAGGAGCACCGTGGCGAACACCCCATTCAAGTACCATCATGTGTCACTGCGAAGACAGCGATTGACTAGAATGCTGAGACCAGTAAAGGAAGGGTAGGGTGCTCAGTTCTCTGCAATAAGGCTCTGAGGAAAGCCACGTTCAGTAAACATAGGTTTCCCTAGGTGAGGAACGCTGGAAAACACATGCAGGGAAGAAGAAGCTCCGTGTGAAAATACTCCACCTACAGAAACAACATGGTGCGGAATCACTGATTGAAGTAAAGTCATCGTCACAACAGAGAGAGTGACTGGAATCGGAGGCTAAAGCCCAGGAAGAAGTGGAGGTGACTCCAGGGCGTGGAATGCTATACTCAGAAACCATCGGGTGTCAGTAAGGAAGGAATGTTGGAAAACACACTTATGGAAGGAAAAGTGGAGTGTGTTCGAATCCCACCATAGAAAGACCACATTGGCAAACACCTCCTTCAACAGCCGTCGTGTTGCACTACGTAGACCGAGATTGGAATGGATGCTGAGACCAGCCAAGGAAGTGCAGGGAGCTCTACTATAGGAAAAACAATGGGCGAAATGCAACCTTCAGTTACTCCTGACTTTCACTAAGTGAACAAGGTTTGGACACACATACACGGAAGTAAAAGCTGGGTGGTTGAACTCATCTCTTACTTAGAGTGGGAACGTTGGCGCCCACCCCATGCAACTACCGTCCTCTTCCGCTACGTAGACTGTGACTGCAAATGGTGCGGAGTCCAGTCCAGGAAGTGCAGGGTGCTCAATTCTGTGACTTCGCGCCCTATGGAATGCCGTACTCGGGAACCCTATAGATAGATCCTCTCTCTAGGTCAGTCACGATGGAAAACACACGCCTGGAAAGAGACGCTGAGTGGGATGGACTCCACCCCCAAGTAGGACACTATGGGGGAACCCCTCAGGGAAGGAGCGTCATCCTTCCACCAAATGTACGGTGACCGACGAAAGAGGCTGACACCAGAGAACGAAGTGCTGGGAGACGGCCTGTGGGAGAAACGCAGTGCGAAATGCAACGATCACTTCTTCTTTGGGTTTCCCTAACAGAAACTGTGGAGAGAAACAGGCACGGATGTCAAAGCTGACTGTGTTAGGCTCAACCCTTAGGAAGGACACTGTGGCGAACACCCATTCTACGACCATCGTCTTTCGCTATGTAGACACTGATTGAAAAGGGTGCTGAGACCGCTCAAGGAAGGCAGGGTACTCGATTCCCTAAAAATATGCTGTGCGGAAAGCCGCCTTCGAAAAACACAGGATATCGCTAGGTGAGTGACACTGGAAAAGGGATGCAGGGAAGAAGACGCTCAGTTTCCAATGCTCAACGTCCAGAAAGAACATAGCGGGGAATGACTGAGTCAACTACCGTCATCCTTGAGAACATAGTAACTGAGAACAGATGCAAAGACCAACGAAGGGAGTGCAGGGCGCTCATCGATGAGAAACACCACCGTGTGGAATGTTGCATTCAGGGACCATACTGTTTTCTTAAGGAAGAATGTTTGGAATCACACTGATGGAAGGAAAAGCTGAGTGTGTCATAGTTAACTCATAGAAAGAACACTATGGCGAACGCCTCCTTCAACTGACGACATCTTTCACGTCCCAGACCGTGACTGAAAATGATGTTGAGACCAGTCGAGGAAGGGCACGGAGCTCTACGATGGGAGAAACAAGGTGCGAAATGCAATCATCAGGTATTCTTGTTACTTCTGTAAGGAACGAGGTTAGGAAACACATCGATGAAAGGCAAAGCTGAATATGTTATACTCAACTCTTGGAGCAGACGCGGTGGGGAACACGTAATTCGACTACCCTCATCGCCCACTATGTAGATAATGACGGATCACGATGCTGAAAGCAGGCCAGGAATATCACGTAGCTCGACTGTCGGAAAATCGCTGTGCCAAATGCAGCAATCAGTTTCTCAATTTATTTCCCAAAAGGAAGAATGTTTGAAAAGAAACGCACGGAAATAAAAGCTGAGGGTGTTGTATTTTTAGGACAGAGGAGCACCGTGGCGAACACCCCATTCAAGTACCATCATGTGTCACTGCGAAGACAGCGATTGACTAGAATGCTGAGACCAGTAAAGGAAGGGTAGGGTGCTCAATTCTCTGCAATAAGGCTCTGAGGAAAGCCGCGTTCAGTAAACATAGGTTTCCCTAGGTGACGAACGCTGGGAAACACATGCAGGGAAGAAGAAGCTCCGTGTGAAAATACTCCACCTACGGAAACCACATGGTGCGGAATCACTGATTGAAGTAAAGTCATCGTCACAACAGAGAGAGTGACTGGAATCGGAGGCTAAAGCCCAGGAAGAAGTGGAGGTGACTCCAGGGCGTGGAATGCTATACTCAGAAACCATCGGGTGTCAGTAAGGAAGGAATGTTGGAAAACACACTTATGGAAGGAAAAGTGGAGTGTGTTCGAATCCCACCATAGAAAGACCACATTGGCAAACACCTCCTTCAACAGCCGTCGTGTTGCACTACGTAGACCGAGATTGGAATGGATGCTGAGACCAGCCAAGGAAGTGCAGGGAGCTCTACTATAGGAAAAACAATGGGCGAAATGCAACCTTCAGTTACTCCTGACTTTCACTAAGTGAACAAGGTTTGGACACACATACACGGAAGTAAAAGCTGGGTGGTTGAACTCATCTCTTACTTAGAGTGGGAACTTTGGCGCACACCCCATGCAACTACCATCCTCATCCGCTACGTAGACTGTGACTGCAAATGGTGCGGAGTCCAGTCCAGGAAGTGCAGGGTGCTCAATTCTGTGACTTCGCGCCCTATGGAATGCCGTACTCGGGAACCCTATAGATAGATCCTCTCTCTAGGTCAGTCACGATGGAAAACACACGCCTGGAAAGAGACGCTGAGTGGGATGGACTCCACCCCCAAGTAGGACACTATGGGGGAACCCCTCAGGGAAGGAGCGTCATCCTTCCACCAAATGTACGGTGACCGACGAAAGAGGCTGACACCAGAGAACGAAGTGCTGGGAGACGGCCTGTGGGAGAAACGCAGTGCGAAATGCAACGATCACTTCTTCTTTGGGTTTCCCTAACAGAAACTGTGGAGAGAAACAGGCACGGATGTCAAAGCTGACTGTGTTAGGCTCAACCCTTAGGAAGGACACTGTGGCGAACACCCATTCTACGACCATCGTCTTTCGCTATGTAGACACTGATTGAAAAGGGTGCTGAGACCGCTCAAGGAAGGGCAGGGTACTCGATTCCCTAAAATATGCTGTGCGGAAAGCCGCCTTCGAAAAACACAGGATATCGCTAGGTGAGTGACACTGGAAAAAGGATGCAGGGAAGAAGACGCTCAGTTTCCAATGCTCAACGTCCAGAAAGAACATAGCGGGGAATGACTGAGTCAACTACCGTCATCCTTGAGAACATAGTAACTGAGAACAGATGCAAAGACCAACGAAGGGAGTGCAGGGCGCTCATCGATGAGAAACACCACCGTGTGGAATGTTGCATTCAGGGACCATACTGTTTTCTTAAGGAAGAATGTTTGGAATCACACTGATGGAAGGAAAAGCTGAGTGTGTCATAGTTAACTCATAGAAAGAACACTATGGCGAACGCCTCCTTCAACTGACGACATCTTTCACGTCCCAGACCGTGACTGAAAATGATGTTGAGACCAGTCGAGGAAGGGCACGGAGCTCTACGATGGGAGAAACAAGGTGCGAAATGCAATCATCAGGTATTCTTGTTACTTCTGTAAGGAACGAGGTTAGGAAACACATCGATGAAAGGCAAAGCTGAATATGTTATACTCAACTCTTGGAGCAGACGCGGTGGGGAACACGTAATTCGACTACCCTCATGGCCCACTATGTAGATAATGACGGATCACGATGCTGAAAGCAGGCCAGGAATATCACGTAGCTCGACTGTCGGAAAATCGCTGTGCCAAATGCAGCAATCAGTTTCTCAATTTATTTCCCAAAAGGAAGAATGTTTGAAAAGAAACGCACGGAAATAAAAGCTGAGGGTGTTGTATTTTTAGGACAGAGGAGCACCGTGGCGAACACCCCATTCAAGTACCATCATGTGTCACTGCGAAGACAGCGATTGACTAGAATGCTGAGACCAGTAAAGGAAGGGTAGGGTGCTCAATTCTCTGCAATAAGGCTCTGAGGAAAGCCGCGTTCAGTAAACATAGGTTTCCCTAGGTGACGAACGCTGGGAAACACATGCAGGGAAGAAGAAGCTCCGTGTGAAAATACTCCACCTACGGAAACCACATGGTGCGGAATCACTGATTGAAGTAAAGTCATCGTCACAACAGAGAGAGTGACTGGAATCGGAGGCTAAAGCCCAGGAAGAAGTGGAGGTGACTCCAGGGCGTGGAATGCTATACTCAGAAACCATCGGGTGTCAGTAAGGAAGGAATGTTGGAAAACACACTTATGGAAGGAAAAGTGGAGTGTGTTCGAATCCCACCATAGAAAGACCACATTGGCAAACACCTCCTTCAACAGCCGTCGTGTTGCACTACGTAGACCGAGATTGGAATGGATGCTGAGACCAGCCAAGGAAGTGCAGGGAGCTCTACTATAGGAAAAACAATGGGCGAAATGCAACCTTCAGTTACTCCTGACTTTCACTAAGTGAACAAGGTTTGGACACACATACACGGAAGTAAAAGCTGGGTGGTTGAACTCATCTCTTACTTAGAGTGGGAACGTTGGCGCCCACCCCATGCAACTACCGTCCTCTTCCGCTACGTAGACTGTGACTGCAAATGGTGCGGAGTCCAGTCCAGGAAGTGCAGGGTGCTCAATTCTGTGACTTCGCGCCCTATGGAATGCCGTACTCGGGAACCCTATAGATAGATCCTCTCTCTAGGTCAGTCACGATGGAAAACACACGCCTGGAAAGAGACGCTGAGTGGGATGGACTCCACCCCCAAGTAGGACACTATGGGGGAACCCCTCAGGGAAGGAGCGTCATCCTTCCACCAAATGTACGGTGACCGACGAAAGAGGCTGACACCAGAGAACGAAGTGCTGGGAGACGGCCTGTGGGAGAAACGCAGTGCGAAATGCAACGATCACTTCTTCTTTGGGTTTCCCTAACAGAAACTGTGGAGAGAAACAGGCACGGATGTCAAAGCTGACTGTGTTAGGCTCAACCCTTAGGAAGGACACTGTGGCGAACACCCATTCTACGACCATCGTCTTTCGCTATGTAGACACTGATTGAAAAGGGTGCTGAGACCGCTCAAGGAAGGGCAGGGTACTCGATTCCCTAAAAATATGCTGTGCGGAAAGCCGCCTTCGAAAAACACAGGATATCGCTAGGTGAGTGACACTGGAAAAAGGATGCAGGGAAGAAGACGCTCAGTTTCCAATGCTCAACGTCCAGAAAGAACATAGCGGGGAATGACTGAGTCAACTACCGTCATCCTTGAGAACATAGTAACTGAGAACAGATGCAAAGACCAACGAAGGGAGTGCAGGGCGCTCATCGATGAGAAACACCACCGTGTGGAATGTTGCATTCAGGGACCATACTGTTTTCTTAAGGAAGAATGTTTGGAATCACACTGATGGAAGGAAAAGCTGAGTGTGTCATAGTTAACTCATAGAAAGAACACTATGGCGAACGCCTCCTTCAACTGACGACATCTTTCACGTCCCAGACCGTGACTGAAAATGATGTTGAGACCAGTCGAGGAAGGGCACGGAGCTCTACGATGGGAGAAACAAGGTGCGAAATGCAATCATCAGGTATTCTTGTTACTTCTGTAAGGAACGAGGTTAGGAAACACATCGATGAAAGGCAAAGCTGAATATGTTATACTCAACTCTTGGAGCAGACGCGGTGGGGAACACGTAATTCGACTACCCTCATGGCCCACTATGTAGATAATGACGGATCACGATGCTGAAAGCAGGCCAGGAATATCACGTAGCTCGACTGTCGGAAAATCGCTGTGCCAAATGCAGCAATCAGTTTCTCAATTTATTTCCCAAAAGGAAGAATGTTTGAAAAGAAACGCGCGGAAATAAAAGCTGAGGGTGTTGTATTTTTAGGACAGAGGAGCACCGTGGCGAACACCCCATTCAAGTACCATCATGTGTCACTGCGAAGACAGCGATTGACTAGAATGCTGAGACCAGTAAAGGAAGGGTAGGGTGCTCAATTCTCTGCAATAAGGCTCTGAGGAAAGCCGCGTTCAGTAAACATAGGTTTCCCTAGGTGACGAACGCTGGGAAACACATGCAGGGAAGAAGAAGCTCCGTGTGAAAATACTCCACCTACGGAAACCACATGGTGCGGAATCACTGATTGAAGTAAAGTCATCGTCACAACAGAGAGAGTGACTGGAATCGGAGGCTAAAGCCCAGGAAGAAGTGGAGGTGACTCCAGGGCGTGGAATGCTATACTCAGAAACCATCGGGTGTCAGTAAGGAAGGAATGTTGGAAAACACACTTATGGAAGGAAAAGTGGAGTGTGTTCGAATCCCACCATAGAAAGACCACATTGGCAAACACCTCCTTCAACAGCCGTCGTGTTGCACTACGTAGACCGAGATTGGAATGGATGCTGAGACCAGCCAAGGAAGTGCAGGGAGCTCTACTATAGGAAAAACAATGGGCGAAATGCAACCTTCAGTTACTCCTGACTTTCACTAAGTGAACAAGGTTTGGACACACATACACGGAAGTAAAAGCTGGGTGGTTGAACTCATCTCTTACTTAGAGTGGGAACGTTGGCGCCCACCCCATGCAACTACCGTCCTCTTCCGCTACGTAGACTGTGACTGCAAATGGTGCGGAGTCCAGTCCAGGAAGTGCAGGGTGCTCAATTCTGTGACTTCGCGCCCTATGGAATGCCGTACTCGGGAACCCTATAGATAGATCCTCTCTCTAGGTCAGTCACGATGGAAAACACACGCCTGGAAAGAGACGCTGAGTGGGATGGACTCCACCCCCAAGTAGGACACTATGGGGGAACCCCTCAGGGAAGGAGCGTCATCCTTCCACCAAATGTACGGTGACCGACGAAAGAGGCTGACACCAGAGAACGAAGTGCTGGGAGACGGCCTGTGGGAGAAACGCAGTGCGAAATGCAACGATCACTTCTTCTTTGGGTTTCCCTAACAGAAACTGTGGAGAGAAACAGGCACGGATGTCAAAGCTGACTGTGTTAGGCTCAACCCTTAGGAAGGACACTGTGGCGAACACCCATTCTACGACCATCGTCTTTCGCTATGTAGACACTGATTGAAAAGGGTGCTGAGACCGCTCAAGGAAGGGCAGGGTACTCGATTCCCTAAAAATATGCTGTGCGGAAAGCCGCCTTCGAAAAACACAGGATATCGCTAGGTGAGTGACACTGGAAAAAGGATGCAGGGAAGAAGACGCTCAGTTTCCAATGCTCAACGTCCAGAAAGAACATAGCGGGGAATGACTGAGTCAACTACCGTCATCCTTGAGAACATAGTAACTGAGAACAGATGCAAAGACCAACGAAGGGAGTGCAGGGCGCTCATCGATGAGAAACACCACCGTGTGGAATGTTGCATTCAGGGACCATACTGTTTTCTTAAGGAAGAATGTTTGGAATCACACTGATGGAAGGAAAAGCTGAGTGTGTCATAGTTAACTCATAGAAAGAACACTATGGCGAACGCCTCCTTCAACTGACGACATCTTTCACGTCCCAGACCGTGACTGAAAATGATGTTGAGACCAGTCGAGGAAGGGCACGGAGCTCTACGATGGGAGAAACAAGGTGCGAAATGCAATCATCAGGTATTCTTGTTACTTCTGTAAGGAACGAGGTTAGGAAACACATCGATGAAAGGCAAAGCTGAATATGTTATACTCAACTCTTGGAGCAGACGCGGTGGGGAACACGTAATTCGACTACCCTCATGGCCCACTATGTAGATAATGACGGATCACGATGCTGAAAGCAGGCCAGGAATATCACGTAGCTCGACTGTCGGAAAATCGCTGTGCCAAATGCAGCAATCAGTTTCTCAATTTATTTCCCAAAAGGAAGAATGTTTGAAAAGAAACGCGCGGAAATAAAAGCTGAGGGTGTTGTATTTTTAGGACAGAGGAGCACCGTGGCGAACACCCCATTCAAGTACCATCATGTGTCACTGCGAAGACAGCGATTGACTAGAATGCTGAGACCAGTAAAGGAAGGGTAGGGTGCTCAATTCTCTGCAATAAGGCTCTGAGGAAAGCCGCGTTCAGTAAACATAGGTTTCCCTAGGTGACGAACGCTGGGAAACACATGCAGGGAAGAAGAAGCTCCGTGTGAAAATACTCCACCTACGGAAACCACATGGTGCGGAATCACTGATTGAAGTAAAGTCATCGTCACAACAGAGAGAGTGACTGGAATCGGAGGCTAAAGCCCAGGAAGAAGTGGAGGTGACTCCAGGGCGTGGAATGCTATACTCAGAAACCATCGGGTGTCAGTAAGGAAGGAATGTTGGAAAACACACTTATGGAAGGAAAAGTGGAGTGTGTTCGAATCCCACCATAGAAAGACCACATTGGCAAACACCTCCTTCAACAGCCGTCGTGTTGCACTACGTAGACCGAGATTGGAATGGATGCTGAGACCAGCCAAGGAAGTGCAGGGAGCTCTACTATAGGAAAAACAATGGGCGAAATGCAACCTTCAGTTACTCCTGACTTTCACTAAGTGAACAAGGTTTGGACACACATACACGGAAGTAAAAGCTGGGTGGTTGAACTCATCTCTTACTTAGAGTGGGAACGTTGGCGCCCACCCCATGCAACTACCGTCCTCTTCCGCTACGTAGACTGTGACTGCAAATGGTGCGGAGTCCAGTCCAGGAAGTGCAGGGTGCTCAATTCTGTGACTTCGCGCCCTATGGAATGCCGTACTCGGGAACCCTATAGATAGATCCTCTCTCTAGGTCAGTCACGATGGAAAACACACGCCTGGAAAGAGACGCTGAGTGGGATGGACTCCACCCCCAAGTAGGACACTATGGGGGAACCCCTCAGGGAAGGAGCGTCATCCTTCCACCAAATGTACGGTGACCGACGAAAGAGGCTGACACCAGAGAACGAAGTGCTGGGAGACGGCCTGTGGGAGAAACGCAGTGCGAAATGCAACGATCACTTCTTCTTTGGGTTTCCCTAACAGAAACTGTGGAGAGAAACAGGCACGGATGTCAAAGCTGACTGTGTTAGGCTCAACCCTTAGGAAGGACACTGTGGCGAACACCCATTCTACGACCATCGTCTTTCGCTATGTAGACACTGATTGAAAAGGGTGCTGAGACCGCTCAAGGAAGGGCAGGGTACTCGATTCCCTAAAAATATGCTGTGCGGAAAGCCGCCTTCGAAAAACACAGGATATCGCTAGGTGAGTGACACTGGAAAAAGGATGCAGGGAAGAAGACGCTCAGTTTCCAATGCTCAACGTCCAGAAAGAACATAGCGGGGAATGACTGAGTCAACTACCGTCATCCTTGAGAACATAGTAACTGAGAACAGATGCAAAGACCAACGAAGGGAGTGCAGGGCGCTCATCGATGAGAAACACCACCGTGTGGAATGTTGCATTCAGGGACCATACTGTTTTCTTAAGGAAGAATGTTTGGAATCACACTGATGGAAGGAAAAGCTGAGTGTGTCATAGTTAACTCATAGAAAGAACACTATGGCGAACGCCTCCTTCAACTGACGACATCTTTCACGTCCCAGACCGTGACTGAAAATGATGTTGAGACCAGTCGAGGAAGGGCACGGAGCTCTACGATGGGAGAAACAAGGTGCGAAATGCAATCATCAGGTATTCTTGTTACTTCTGTAAGGAACGAGGTTAGGAAACACATCGATGAAAGGCAAAGCTGAATATGTTATACTCAACTCTTGGAGCAGACGCGGTGGGGAACACGTAATTCGACTACCCTCATGGCCCACTATGTAGATAATGACGGATCACGATGCTGAAAGCAGGCCAGGAATATCACGTAGCTCGACTGTCGGAAAATCGCTGTGCCAAATGCAGCAATCAGTTTCTCAATTTATTTCCCAAAAGGAAGAATGTTTGAAAAGAAACGCGCGGAAATAAAAGCTGAGGGTGTTGTATTTTTAGGACAGAGGAGCACCGTGGCGAACACCCCATTCAAGTACCATCATGTGTCACTGCGAAGACAGCGATTGACTAGAATGCTGAGACCAGTAAAGGAAGGGTAGGGTGCTCAATTCTCTGCAATAAGGCTCTGAGGAAAGCCGCGTTCAGTAAACATAGGTTTCCCTAGGTGACGAACGCTGGGAAACACATGCAGGGAAGAAGAAGCTCCGTGTGAAAATACTCCACCTACGGAAACCACATGGTGCGGAATCACTGATTGAAGTAAAGTCATCGTCACAACAGAGAGAGTGACTGGAATCGGAGGCTAAAGCCCAGGAAGAAGTGGAGGTGACTCCAGGGCGTGGAATGCTATACTCAGAAACCATCGGGTGTCAGTAAGGAAGGAATGTTGGAAAACACACTTATGGAAGGAAAAGTGGAGTGTGTTCGAATCCCACCATAGAAAGACCACATTGGCAAACACCTCCTTCAACAGCCGTCGTGTTGCACTACGTAGACCGAGATTGGAATGGATGCTGAGACCAGCCAAGGAAGTGCAGGGAGCTCTACTATAGGAAAAACAATGGGCGAAATGCAACCTTCAGTTACTCCTGACTTTCACTAAGTGAACAAGGTTTGGACACACATACACGGAAGTAAAAGCTGGGTGGTTGAACTCATCTCTTACTTAGAGTGGGAACGTTGGCGCCCACCCCATGCAACTACCGTCCTCTTCCGCTACGTAGACTGTGACTGCAAATGGTGCGGAGTCCAGTCCAGGAAGTGCAGGGTGCTCAATTCTGTGACTTCGCGCCCTATGGAATGCCGTACTCGGGAACCCTATAGATAGATCCTCTCTCTAGGTCAGTCACGATGGAAAACACACGCCTGGAAAGAGACGCTGAGTGGGATGGACTCCACCCCCAAGTAGGACACTATGGGGGAACCCCTCAGGGAAGGAGCGTCATCCTTCCACCAAATGTACGGTGACCGACGAAAGAGGCTGACACCAGAGAACGAAGTGCTGGGAGACGGCCTGTGGGAGAAACGCAGTGCGAAATGCAACGATCACTTCTTCTTTGGGTTTCCCTAACAGAAACTGTGGAGAGAAACAGGCACGGATGTCAAAGCTGACTGTGTTAGGCTCAACCCTTAGGAAGGACACTGTGGCGAACACCCATTCTACGACCATCGTCTTTCGCTATGTAGACACTGATTGAAAAGGGTGCTGAGACCGCTCAAGGAAGGGCAGGGTACTCGATTCCCTAAAATATGCTGTGCGGAAAGCCGCCTTCGAAAAACACAGGATATCGCTAGGTGAGTGACACTGGAAAAAGGATGCAGGGAAGAAGACGCTCAGTTTCCAATGCTCAACGTCCAGAAAGAACATAGCGGGGAATGACTGAGTCAACTACCGTCATCCTTGAGACCATAGTAACTGAGAACAGATGCAAAGACCAACGAAGGGAGTGCAGGGCGCTCATCGATGAGAAACACCACCGTGTGGAATGTTGCATTCAGGGACCATACTGTTTTCTTAAGGAAGAATGTTTGGAATCACACTCATGGAAGGAAAAGCTGAGTGTGTCATAGTTAACTCATAGAAAGAACACTATGGCGAACGCCTCCTTCAACTGACGACATCTTTCACGTCCCAGACCGTGACTGAAAATGATGTTGAGACCAGTCGAGGAAGGGCACGGAGCTCTACGATGGGAGAAACAAGGTGCGAAATGCAATCATCAGGTATTCTTGTTACTTCTGTGAGGAACGAGGTTAGGAAACACATCGATGAAAGGCAAAGCTGAATATGTTATACTCAACTCTTGGAGCAGACGCGGTGGGGAACACGTAATTCGACTACCCTCATGGCCCACTATGTAGATAATGACGGATCACGACGCTGAAAGCAGGCCAGGAATATCACGTAGCTCGACTGTCGGAAAATCGCTGTGCCAAATGCAGCAATCAGTTTCTCAATTTATTTCCCAAAAGGAAGAATGTTTGAAAAGAACCGCGCGGAAATAAAAGCTGAGGGTGTTGTATTTTTAGGACAGAGGAGCACCGTGGCGAACACCCCATTCAAGTACCATCATGTGTCACTGCGAAGACAGCGATTGACTAGAATGCTGAGACCAGTAAAGGAAGGGTAGGGTGCTCAATTCTCTGCAATAAGACTCTGAGGAAAGCCGCGTT